>JAOEGS010012047.1:82602-99936 GCA_025447755.1 Corythornis vintsioides | reverse complement strand
TCTGTTCCTGGGTGACTTGGTCTAGGTGATCCTGCTCTGGCAGGGGGGTTGGACTAGATGATCTTCTAGGGCCCTTCAACCCCTGCCATGCTGTGATTCTGTGAGAAATCTTTACAAATTTAGCCATGTTGTTTTAAGAGTGATAGATGCACCCGATAGACTTCATCCCTCAGAGCTATTTTCTGCTTTTAAATCAGGGGTGAATTTAAGTTGATAACTTGTAATACTGCTTGCTGCTTTTCAAGAAGTGACTGAAGCGTTCTGTTTACACAGAAATGCTGGGTTAGACTGAATGAGAAGCTTGTGCCATTGCACAAGGATTTAAAGCTACCTGTTTTAAACACCTCTTGAATGGCATGGCTGGTCATTAGCCAAAATGGAAAAAAAAAAAAGTCATTAAAATGATAGTCATCTCCATGGGTGGTGCTGCTGCTGACTCAGTAGCAGCAGAACTCTCACTCCCACTCTGCACTATGTCAACACAGCAGCACACCAGAAGCCTTCTATTTGTAGGCACAGCATCCTTCCTGTGGGAAGCAGAGATGTGTGGGCTCTGCTCTTTCCCCACAGCCACGTCAGGTCAGGACAAATATCAGCAGAACATTAGAGCCCTGCATGGGTCTTTGCTGTAAAAATGCCTTTTGCTTTCCTCCAGCTTCAGTCTAAGTTAGCACTGCACCTGGGTTGAGGAGCAGGTGAAAAGCTTGGAGTCTGAGCAGAACATTGTGAAGTGTCCTAGAAAGGCTCTTGAGGGTCTTCAGGGGCAGACTTTCTGTCCCAGAAAAATGGTAGTTTCTGCTTTCACAAAGAATTTTAGGACTCAATTTTCCATGGCTGATTTTCATGGGCTTTGGTAGCTTATGTAGCTGTCAGCTCTGTATAGCTCTTGTAAACTTCCTTTGATTCAAAACTAACATGTTCTATATTTCAGAGAAATCAGAAGTGATGTTTGATGGAAAGTTCATTTTCCCTGACATCTTCAAGTATGTTTTGAACAGCATAATCAGTGTTTATTTTCCTGGGAGGGAAGTCCTTGTTCACCCAGCAAAGCACTCTTCTCAAGCATTTCCTCAGCCAGAGCAGTCCAGTAGGTTTGAAACATGAAAGGATTTTAAATGACCCCAAACCTTTAAAAGGATTTCAGGAGATAGAGGAAACATAAGGAAGAGAATGATTTTTAAATCTGCACATATTTTAAATACTTTTATGTATTTTTTTTTAAATCTCTGTGTGATTTAAAGTTAAAAACTGCAAGGAGGACAGAAGCACAGAACAGTAGGGGTGTGAGTGACTAGATATATGTATTTTTCTGTGATAAGGAGGACTCTCTTCTGGGTGATAGTGTAACTGAGAGCATGGCATGAGCTTTTCCTAACAAGAATAATTTATGTGTTTCACCTGGACTGGTTGTAACAGCTGTTGGTTTGTGCTATTACAGGTGAACCTGCTTTAGCAGGGGATGGCAGTAGATGATCTGCAGATTCTTCCAAATTCTACCATTCTGTGATGCTGTGATAACAAGATTTTTACATAGGATAGGTTTGTACCATCATGACCTCTCAAACAGTCTTTAAGAGAGATAAATCCTTTTTTCCCTGTAACCTTTGGCAAAAGAATACATGTGTATTTGTTTTGAAACAGAGTAGATACAGCTATCTCATATACTAGATATATCTATATGAGGAAGCTTGTGAGCCTTCCCTTGCCAAGCAATCCTTGCTGACCTACTCTAACAGGATTTTAAAACCCATGCCTTACCAGAGGATGTGGTTTTGTTGTTGTCTAAATATTACTGAGGCATTTTGCTCCATGCCTGCAGAAAGCAGGAGTGTGGCACACCTTTGTGCTGGCACAATCCATCAGACGTCACTATGACACTGCATGCTTTGGCTTGGGCACTCAAATTAATTAAGGTAGTGTTTGTTCCCACAAATTTGGGTCTGTTAAGAAGTGCAACACTTCTGAGAAAGCTCTGATCTCCCTATCTGAAAAGAGATAGCTTATCTGTCATTGCATACACACACTTTTCACACAAGCAAGGCTCCAGTTTTGCTGTGAATGACTCAGGGGTTGAGCAGTTTAACATCAAAGATATGAAGAGCAGCCTGAATTTCTCCATGATCAAACACAGTGCTGCATTCTGAGTAATGATGTGTGTGTGGCTTGTGTGCACTTTAGCCAAAACTTGACATTTTTCCAAGGAAACCTTCCAAAGGGTGTTTCTGTACATCAGCTGCATGATTACTGAATCAGAAAGCCTATCCCTGCTCTGTGTTAATGGGAGTTCCCCTGGCTGCAGTGATGTAGTACAAGATGTGCCATGCTGTAGGATGACAAATGTGAATATCAAGTCAGTGTATCTTCAAAATACATTCCTAAACAAGAATTCAGCCTCAACAGAAATCTTGTGCTGACGTGCAAGAGCAGGGTGGAGAAGAGCCCTCTTTTAGTAAACTCATTTAAACATTTGCTATTTTTTCACACAGCTCGACTGCAACCAGAGGTTTCACAAGGCAGGGTGTGTTTTCAGAATTTTCACCAGGAGAATTTTCACAGCACTCACTTGAGGAAGTGTACTGGAATCTTAGCTATTCATTGATTTCCTTGGCATCTTCTGGCCTGTCACAGGTTAGGGTCAGGGCAGCCCTTTAGACTAAGAAAAACTGCTCTTTGATAACTCCACTACCTCCCCAAGGGGAAGAGAAAGGGAATAAGAGAGAGAGACTCAGTGATTAGAAAAGGAAATTAAAACAACCTTAATGAAAAAAAATAAAATAAAATATACAAATATATACAAAACCAGTTTGGAACACAATCCCTTGATGGTAATTCCATCACCATCACTGGTGCTGTGGAGCAGCACTGGGAGAATCCCAGATGGGCCCAGCAGCAGCTGGGAGCTGTGCTCAGGAGCTGGATTCTGGTGGCAGATTTGGGAACACACAGTTACATGTTATGTAATAAAACCTTCCATAACAAAAGTTGATGTCATCGTTGTCACTGTGCCTAGAAGGTGCAGGGTGACAGCCATGCTTATCTCACTTTGATAACAGTGTGAGAATTGTTCCATACCCTTGCACACTCTGCTCCTTTGGACAGTATTTTCCAAACCCTGCCTTGAAATGTCTTATCTCTTGAAATATTTGAACTCTTGTGTTCCATAGCTAGGCCTTTATGTCTGTCTTGGGAAGCCCTGTAGTTGCAGTTCTCCCTTAGACTTCATAGAAGCTATGAAATGGTTGAGGCAGGTCCAAACACTGCAGTGTGTCTCACTTTTTAAGCCATCATTTGCAATTCTGCACATGTATTCCAGCAGAAGGAAGATAACTTCACTCAGAAATTAACACTAATAATCTTCTTCATTGGATAAAATGTACCCTAAAGAACCTTCCCTCTAAAGACTTTGAAACAGAAAAGAACATCTCTAGAGGACTATTATGTAGAGGCAATAAGTACAATTTCTTCATATGATTCTTGTGGGCATTAGAAGCAGTCCACCATGTCAGACCAACTCGCTTTGTCTTTTTTTGCATTGTATCTCTTAGGTATCACCTTGATATATTTACTGAAGAAATCTTTTTAAATTATCTGGAAATACAATAGCAAATTAAAAAAGAAGTAGTTATTTGATATGCCACATGGAGATAAGCTCAAGGTAAGAATAGGAGCAGTAGGATTTGCCTTGCTTAAGCTCAAAATTAAATAAAACTTGAGCTATTTGGTGACTTCCTATATGGGTACATTTGATTTTTCAAAATAGGGTCAAAATCCTCTCCTAAGCCACTTCTGTCAATAACCACTACCCATTATGTCACACGTTTCAGGTTGTGTGGTGCAATAACCCAGAATGGATAATGATGTGTTTAGTTTGCAATGCTTTTATTAGAATAAATAGAAGGACCACCAATTATCATTCACCCAATCAATGATGTGTCCGAGAAATTATATCAGTCAGAAATGTGTTGTGTTTGGAGGTGATTATTTATGAAGACTTTCTGGATGCTCCCTGAGAACAAGAGACACAGCCTTGCAGTGCATGCAGCACAAGGAAGCCCAAATGGCAAGAAGAGTGCTTTTGGTGAAGTTTACAATTTCATCTACAAGTCGCCCAGGCATCAGTTCAAGGATGGTTGCCCAGCAAGTTCAACAGAAAGGAACAGGATTATTCTGAATGCTATGTCTATACAGAACTTCTATGGAAAAAAGACCCTGGTTTCTCAATAGTGTGGCAGGATTTCTCACAAAAATCAAACAATGGCCCTGTCTTTCAGTTTATACAATAGTGATGAGAAATGCTCCTAAGCTACCTCCTGGAATTCTCATTCAGTCCTGGATATAAGTCCTGAATACTAGTTGTATAAGTAGAAATACCTGCACCTACAGATCTGTAAAGTCACATACTTCAGGAATAGCTCCCTGTGTATTGAAGGCTTTTCACTTGGAGAAATTACTCAAGAGTTGAGATCACACTAAAATGTTACAGTAAAGGGGATGTGTTTCTGAGGAGAAGGCAAGCATTATTCCCAGCTCTTTATTTCTTTAGGGGGAACAATATCTACCAAGGAAGAGGATGATGTTAGTTGGATTGTGTTTGATTAAGAAAAGGAAAGGGTGGTCAGCCCGAAACTCTATATCCTCGGGGGAATGTGTGATGTTTTCCTCCACACCCTCTGAGTCTGAGTCAGTGCCCTCTTCACTGACTTCCATGCACACCTGGTGGCTGGCCTCTGACATCTTGAAGATGAGGCCATCTGCTGAAGAGATGCCAGACAGATTGGCCATAGGGCTGAACAGGTCTGTCATGCCCAAGGCCCTTAAGACAGATGTGAGGTTGTATTTCTCCTCGAACTTCATGCGTGGGAGGTACACCTTCACCCTCTTCTTTTGCATCACAGTAGGGCTGGTCCACTCTGCAAGTTTTTCAAAGCTGATTTTGTTCACAAGCTGCAAAGAGAGGCAGGGAATGAAATGCCTGGGATGCAAACACAACTTCTTCCTACCCATTCGTTTTAATCAAAGCTATCATAAAAAAATAACAAACCAGAAAGGTTCCTGAAGCACATCCTGTCAGCATGCTCCTTGTAGTTTGTTATTTGCCTTTCTACCACTGCCTGTGTTGCTGTCCTTCAATTCAGACTGACTGCAGCTGAAGCTGACATGCAGCTTGGACCCTGTAGTGGACACAACCTTGTTGCATGGCAGATGTTCCCTCTAGGCAGCAGGAGTAGCAGCACTCTCCTCCTACTTCTTTAGTCCTAAACCTTCCTCTCCCTAACATTTCTCCACTTAGAAGCAGGAGTCTGAGATCCTTTGTGCAGAAGGCAGAGAACATGAAAGATGGTAAGATGGAAGAACCTTGCAATGTCAAAGGCATTGGTAAGATGTGTTCAGATGATGCTAACGACACTCCAGCTCACCACAGGTTGTTGTCAGTCTGAGGGGGAAGTTGCATTCCAATCTACCTTCTGCCTTGGTGCGTGTACTGAGCCAGCAAGTGCATGAGTCCCAAGGGTAGCCTGAAAAGCATGAAGCTATGAAGGGCAATTTCCTGGTCTGAGTGAGAACAGGAAAGTAACAGTAATTCTCTTTAGTGATTTGTCTTCCCAGCTCATTTCTCACTAGCTGCAGTCTGAAGTCAGCAGCATGGTTTCCCAGGTGGTCTCTGCTGCTGGCAGTGAGAACACCCCATGTTATCATCAAGTTACTACCAAGGGCTGGGGTGCAGCCCAAGGCCACTGCTGGGGCCTGTGCCACACTGCGGGTGCAGAAAGGGCAAGGCCAAAGCTGCAGGGAGGAGGGGACAGGACAGGGGACCCCAGACTGACCAGCCAGGGATCCCAGCCCAGACATGGCACATTCAGTGTATAGAGCTGAGGGATCAGAGGGTCTCTGGGCTCGGGGCATTGTTGGTGTTTGTGGTTGTTGGTTCCTCTCCCGGGGGTCTCTCCCCTCAGAGCACCAAGGAGGACTCTGCCTGTTCTGCCTTCCATCCTGATCTGTGTGTCCTGAACCTGCTGCCAGAATCCAGCTCCTGAGCACAGCTCCCAGCTGCTGCTGGGCCCAGTCTGGGACTCTCCCAGTGCTGCTCCACAGCACCAGTGGTGTCAGTGATGGAAAGACCAGCAGGAGGGGTTGGATCTGATGCTGACTTTGTATGTATTATACACACATATATTCCAATTATTCTTTTCATTTCCATCCAAGCTGCTCTAGGTTCCTTTTCTAATGGCTGAGTCTCTCTCCCTTATTCCCTTTCTCTTCCCCTCTGGGGAGGGAGGGGTTTTAACAGAGTGTCTGTTCCAGGTCTAAGGAGCCACCCTGACCCTAACCTGTGACAAGACTATGTTCTATTTTAAAAAATGCTATCTGATAGCATATTTCTTACTGCCATTTATTTTTTTCCTACCGCTACTATGGAGTTCACAGTTCCAATTTAAACAATCCCCAAAACCCTGTGTTTCAGGCATTAAACCAATTTTGTGATCTTCCCCACTTAGTCAGTTGTAGTGACTTGATTTTGAAACATTTTTCTTTAATCAAATATCACTTTTTTTTTGCAAAGTGTTCCCACATTAGTGCTTTCTTGAGTTCTGAAGGTACAAAGTTAGACAAGAAACTCATATGCAGAGCAAGACTGAGCTTCCCTTGCTTTGCACCCACTTTCACACTGCAGGTCACTAATAATAAAAAAAAAATAATAATTTAAAGAAGATACAATGTTTTCTTCTTGCCAGATACTTGTTTGTTTGCTCACTACAGTTAGTACACTAGCAGTTGAGCTGGCTCAAAGGCTTTTGGTGGCCCAGTAAGAGTCCCACCCTAAGAAGGGAAGCCAGCACTGTGCTGCTTAGGGCAGGAAGGAGCATGGCTTGAGAGAGCACTGCAGGGTAGACTCTCAGAAAACAACAGTTTTATTTGGTCACCTGAACTCTTTCACTCTTGGATATTCAGGCTTGTATTAGTGAGAAAAACTTTCATCACCTAACATGGTAAAATTCTACTTGCTATCTGGAGACCCATACCAACAATCACAAAACATTCAACCCAGTCTTCCTCTCCAGACTGTTCACAGGCTCTTGGTCTCACAGCCTGCTTTGCTTGGGAAGAGACCTGCCAGGTTCATTCATCTTCCACTATGCCAAACATTTTGGTTTTCCAGAAAAAAACTGGAATTATAGAAATATACAACAGTGGTGTAACTGCTTTTTTGTTTGTTGAGTTTGGGGTTTTTTTTTTGGTTTCTGGTTTTGTTTTATATTTTTTTTCCATGTGGAAGGGATTTAGAAATGTGGTTTAAAACATTTTGTTTGAACAGGGCCATCCACAAATATAATCCCAAGGTACTCTGCAATTCAGCTACCACTTAAGTTAAAAATACAGTTTTATATTCTGTATGGAAACATGCATCCTTCTGGACAGAGAAAGGCTGCTGATTGCAGAGGACACAAATCATCCAGACCACCCATCATGCTGCTGTCTACCATTTGTTACACTCTCTGATGAGCTGCAGTGAACAACAACTGGAAGGTCAGAGTTACAGGGAAGAAGAATTTGGGTTAGGCAGAGTGGAATTTATGAAATCTGGGCTTTCTTCGCTTTTGGGTGTAATAAAAAGCTTCTAAGAAGAGTCACATGCAGTGCTGTTCCCACCTAGAACACATCCCACTGATGGGAGCTCACCAACTCACACTCAGGTGAGTCAAAGACTGAAGAATTAGGATCTGGCCTCAACATGGAGATAACCCAACACTCAGAAGTACATTTTGGATTGAAAATAGCCATATAGTTAACAAGAAAATAACGAAGTTCCTTATGAAAGCTGGTCGGCTCTCTGAAGCTCTACAGCCAGAGGACAGCTCCTGCAGAGCAGGGCTTGCTTGGGCAGAGGAAGGCCAGCAGAACTGTGTCACTTTACCTTTGTAATTCACTGAGTGCTCTACTTGTGGATGGGCTAGGGTTTAGCCTCAGGAAGTTCTGCTTTAAATTGAGATGAGTGAGGTCTTGGCTATAAAACAGGTTGGCAGGCAGGTGCTCCAGGCTGCAGCATGAGAGATCCACTGAGCTTATGCGTTGGGATGCAACCTGGAAGTCAAAAGGTACACCAATATATTAACACTGTGATAAAACAATAACCTCTACTACCACCAGATAAACCAGTAACATTGCCTTCACCTCTCCTACCACAAGAGAAGCTGTTTTTAAGCACAGCAGGTTGTTGTTGGCACATATAGCTGATCTAATATGGTCTGTGTCATTGCTCAAATTATGGCATGATCTCTTCATTGTCTCAGTGCTCAGACCAGGTCCAAAGATGGCTGTCAGGGAAAAGTGCACAGGTTTGTCAAACTAGTAAGTGCAATGGGTTCATTTTCATCAGTGCAGATATGCAATGCCCTATGACCAGAAAAAAAGGTAAGAGGTTTGACATAAACATTAGTTTAGTCCTTTAGCTAGCAAGTAATAACAGCAAAAACATAGTGCCAGTCTTCTATCCTGCTGGTGGCTGGTCAGTACACCCACGTCCGTAGGGGTGACATCACCCTATTTCCACTGCAAGGGTCAAAAGCAAGTATTCAATGGCTGAAGAGTTATCCCATTTATATCTTACTGAAGCATAAGAAAAAACCAAAAGCCATCATCAGCAACTTGTTGAGCATTCTTCCCAATTAATCAGAAAACCACCTAAGAGTGATTAAATAAAACAAAACTGAGATTTGGGGTTTAAAACTGTTTTCTGGAAAGAGGAAGGTAAACCACAGTCTCTAGAGGCTCTAGAAAGCACCATCCATACAGCACTACATACAGCTAGCAGCATTCCACTGAGCCCCTACAGGCAATAAATTCAATTAACAGTGACTCTGCCCCTTACCAAACCTCTAGGATACAGCTAGGTAAACTACATCCTGCTGCTTTACTTATAATTTACTAGTCTTTGTGGAAAAAAAAGAAGTAGAAGTGTTATTTTTTTTTTTTTCTGTCCAACACTGTTAGAAATCTCCTTTCACAGAGCGGCTGTGGAGGAGCAGGGCAGAGCACCACCACACGCTACAGGGCATGGTGGATGGAAGGGGTCAAACACTAGAAGGAGAGAGGTGGCCAGATCAAAGGAGGAGAAGCAAACAACTTCCCCAGCATTTTAAACTCCTGGGACAAGCAGGGCTCCATCTCTAACATGCTCTGTCAGCTGCTCACTGCAAGAGAAACAATCATTTCACTTTGCCCTCGGCGCTGTCACTGGCCTCGCAGGCTGGGACTCTGCAACTACACACATCGTGTCTGAGGGACAGAAAGAGCAAAACCCAACTGAAATGCCCAGCCAGAGCCTGGGAGAGCTTCTCGAGGCCGACGGGGGCCGCTGTGGGCAGGCACAGCCGCTGCCATACACCTGCAGGCTGCTGGCACAGGGACTGCCCTGACGGCCACAGCTCCAGGAGCTTCTTCGGATTCTTCTCTCCCCTGCCAGCCCCAGAGGCCTCAGTAGCGTCTGCCAAACAGCCACCAGCTTCACCAGAACAAGCAGGGCAGTGTTTGCCTCTGATGTTGTTAACAGGCCCGTCCTCCCACGGCCGTGAACACGCTCACATTTGTTACTCAATTAGTACAGTCCTTTTGTTACTGTAGCTACTATTTCTCTTCCCCTGGTAGTATCAGACAGGAACTGTCACAGGCTGTTGTAAGCAGTCATTTCTGAAAGGTAGGCTCATGGTGCCAGAATGTGCCCAGTACAGCTCTCATCACACTGCAAACAGCAGCGGCGAGAAGTGCTGAGCCCTGCTGAATTAAAAAGGAGAAGGTGTCATTTTGGGTGCAATGCTTCCACACACTGCTGCTCCAGCTTGGCTGGGATGGGTATGCACACTAACAGCAACCCCACAGCTTTGCAAAGCACGTCACTCTAAATCAGCTACTGCAAGGACCAGACTCCTGTCTGTGAACCATGACAAAGCAGCCAAACATGCTCAAAAAATGGATACAAATCCTGTCCAAAACAATCAAGTCCTTTGAAAAAAAACCCAACTAGTTAAAAGTAATTTTGTTATTACAAGTTCCATGTTCTGGTAATTTTTTGTTTGCTTGCTTATTTTATTCAAGGAATCACTTTGTCATATGAAGAATTTAATTAAGATCGTCATGCAACTGACACACACAAAATTGTGTCTTTGCCAGAGAGAGAACTGCAAAATTAAAAACACACTTGAAAAGGTGTCAGTTCTGTAATCAACTGTCATTTTATTGAAGGGTTTTTTTTGTTATCCAAACAGTACTCTAAGAATTAGCTTCTGAAATGCTACAAGGAATAGTCATAGAAACAGTTTTTTCACACGCAGGAAAAATGACTTTTCATGCTCAAGAGTGTTCTATAACAAATTCCTAGAGAACAGAGGAGTAAGATGAAAACCACAGAGTGACAAAGGAGAACAACATCTTAACACTATTTTCTTTGGTGCACTCAAAACCCATCAGCTGTTTTGAAGTTGAATATTGAAATTTTGAAATGACATTATTCCCAAATGGAACAATAAAGGCAGATTTCAATCCTGGGCTGATGTGCATCAAGGCTGTGCCTGTTTGCTGTAGTTTATCAACTGCAGTATGTTCTTCTAGAAGATAACACAGTTTTAACAAATCAAAGGGTTCCCTTGACTTACTGGGGGAAATCACTGCAGAAATCAGCTGAAAAGGTTACGAAAATGCTGACTACAATGTCCCTCACAATCAAAGAATAAAAAGCATCCAGAGGAAGGGACATGATCTGCAGAAAGTGTTGGTTTTTTTCCTCTTACTGAAAGAAAACCAACCAAGACATCCCACTGTAAAGAAATACTCAAGTTACCTGGGCTGGGTTTAACAGACCAGCAAAAACAGTGGAAGAGGCAGTGGGGTAGTGATGGCAGAAGGGAAGGCTATCCAGATACACATGGAACCTGCATCCAGCACTCATTGTGGCTCGTGTGCTGGATTCTCTTGGAAAATTTAAAACCAGGCCTGTTCTATAAGCTTCATCACACGCATAAAAACATAAGCTGCAGAGTTCACAGCTCCCCAGGAGCAGCCACTGCCCACACCAGCCCCTCTGGAACACGTCATCACATCCTGAACACTCCTTCACACGATGCCTGCTTCATTCCCAGCACTCACCAGTGCTCTCTCTGCCAGAGAAGCAGGACATGCAACAGTCTGACAGGAGAGCAGCTCAATACGCAGCAAAACCATGCTCTTTAACTCCACTTTTCAATGGAGATGAACATCACAAATACAAAAAGCAAAGACCAAGCCACACCACGTGTCTTTCTCCATTCCCCAGATAGGATTTTTAAACACTTCATGGTCAATCATTACATTGCAATGTCTCTCGTAATACTAGAGGCAAAATAATGGGTAAAGCCAAATTAAACCTTACACATCAAACCACAAAGCCCAACAGTAGACTTTTCCCAGTCCACGTTGCAATCTCAGCTATGAAGCCCTGGCACACAGTGCTTTGGAATTCCATTTTTTTCCTGGTTGCCATGTTAGCATGACATGCTGAAGTGCAGTTTGGAAGCAGGGCTATACAATTACAGCACATGTGCTACACAGAGCCCTGGATCTACTCTCTGCAAACACAAAAAAAACTGCCATTGTGTTTTTAATTTTCCCCCAGCCACAATAAACGCAGCTTTATTCTGCTAATACCACCACACATGATACTGGCAGAGAGCTCTCTTCCTCCCCTGGGCAGTGTGCCTTCTGCTGCTCTCCTCCTAAGAGGGTCACACGTGGCAAAGAATTAGGAATTTCTGTTAAATGTGCTACTTGTGACAAATTAGTACTTAAAAGAATACACAATGATTCACAAAAGCCAACAGCACCTTAAATAAAAGAGGTTCACCAAGGTGTTTTAATTTTAATCTTCTTAATACTTTTAAACAGTATTGGTGGGTGTATGGTAAAGGTTCTCTAATTCTTTAGCAGCTGCCAACAACAATACAGAAAAATATTTGTATCAGCCAATATTCTTGCCTGTTCTTGCTACACACAGCTCAAAACCCACTTTGCTTTGTCCATCAGTATAATACCACCCCTGTCATCGAGCTATGCAACAAGACTGATCACTGTCTTTGTTTTAAAGCCTTGGCTGTACTACAAAAATTATCTGTTGCTGACAATGGGTGTCAGCAATTGACACAGCTGAGCCCAGCTAGATGGACAAACACCAGTCTTGTTTACAGAAGGACATCTTTTGGTGTGAATTTAAAGCAGTGTAATTATATCTTATTCCTGTTTACCCTCATTCCATTCCCTGCAGCTCTCATTCAGCTAAATTAGAATAACAGCTCTCACTGCACAGGCAGCCAAACTGCCACACTGCTAGAGCTGAGCTGCTGATGTTCCATTACACCTGCTATAGACATGCTAATGCAAAGACAGGGTCACTTTTCGCCTTTCAGATCTGTTTTGAAACAGTTCAGTAATCATTACATCCCACCAATGCCTGCATAAGGTTTAACTAAACAGTCATGTATATGCTTGAGATACTTTAACTGCTAAGAACAAACAGGTTCTCCTCACCTTAGAACTAACCTTTCTTCAAATCCTAATCCTCCTTTCTATTAGAATATCAAATAGGTGCCCCCTCTGCTGAGCTAAGCCCCACAGTCAGGACACAGTGAAAACCTGAGGAGGTGTTCAGGCTGGTGCTAACACCATAAACATTCATGATAGAGAGAAAAAAAAATATATAAAAAGAAATAAAAAGGTTTTCTTTTTTTTCTTTAAAATCATGTGTTTTCACCTTTAAGCAACAGCTTTTAAAATGGGTGCAGTCCAAAGGATGAAAAACTAATGTTTTTTCTCTCCTTTTTGTTTTCTTTTAGACATTAAAATAGATGCACACTAACTCAAGCTAATGGCTTTGCAGATAAAAGAGAAAAACTCAGCAGAGGCTTGAAAGCACCTCGCTCAGATTCACAACCTCAACAGGCAATGCCACAGATAAGAGTCATCCATTCCTTACAGAGATCAGTCAGAGAGTGCACTGGGTTGGAAGGGAGCTCCAAAGGGCATCCAGTCCAACCCCCTGCACTCAGCAGGGACATCTCCAACTAGCTCAGGCTGCTCAGAGCCTCCTCAAGCCTGGCCTGGGATGCCTCCAGGGATGGAGCCACCACCACCTCTCTGGGCAGCCCATTCCAGGCATCCACCACCCTCAGATTAAAGAACATTTTCCTAATGTCTAACCTAAATCTGCCCTTTTCCAGCTTAAAGCCACTACACCTTGCCCTGTCCCTACAGACCCAACCCTCCTTTCCTATAGACCCCTCCAGGCACTGAGGGCTGATGGGCAGTGCCTACCAGTGCCACAGCGCTCGCTTCCATCTCTCCTCTGCAAGTCATGCAGCCAAAAACCTCTGGCACAAACACCTCATGCCAGCCAGACTTGGGAGGATGAAGATTATTTAACTTGCCCCTGCTCTGCTCTGCTCTCCTCAGCACTGAACAGAGATTTCCACAGCAGGCAGCAACAGCTCACTGCTACTTCTGACCTTTGTGCAACGCTCTAAGAACTTCACTGCAAACAGTAGTAGCCAGTGTGTGGGAGAGGGAAATACAGAGATAAATGAAGCAGATCCTTTGCCCCTTCACAACAGGAGGCCTGAAGAAATTTCACAGATGTGAAAGTCAGTGTCCCAGGATTAGCATCAAGGTCATGGAAGTGAAAATTTGTCACAGAAGTGATGTTCACTGCCTGTCATTTGAAAATGTTTGGTACTACCTGAAGGCATTACCAGAATACGAATATTTTTGCTTCTCCAGGAGGAATAGTGCTCTTCTTTTAGATATCAGGTACTGGTAGCAATATTAGACAGGGAGAGGTACCAACACTCATGCTGGGATGCTCACACAAGTAAGACCCCTGGAAGGACAAGGTTTAAAATGTTACCTGGAGTGAAGGAACAATCATTAGCTGGAGTAGTAAGATACTTACAATTTAGACATGTGAATCTGCATTTGGTGGAGCAAGGAATGTTCACATCCTTAAAACAGCCTTACTGAAAGCAACTCCTCGGTACGCAGTGCAAGCAGGTAAGAGTCTCACAAAAATTAAGAGATACCCCCTTTTTATTCTTATAACCTGGGTTAGACATTTTTTTGGCAAGATACTGTACTGCCAGCAGCTGAATTTGAGATGAGCAGCCTCCAGAAAAGACTGACTTTCAGCATTTACTGTAGATTCCAGGCTGCTGGCAGTGAGACTTCAATAGCTGCTCACTTGCTGAGTCTCTGCTGTCCCACACAGAGATTGTTTCTTTTAAATAAGGTTATGATGGGTCCCCAGTTTCTCCCCTAGGTTCTCCTACACAGCTGCATCATATGGATCAATTCTACAGTGAGATGAACTCTTTTTACTCTTTTTATGCCATTAGTTCCCAGCAGCTCAGAAAGGCCACGTGTTTGATAATACAATCACAGATACAGCTCCCTTGGTTTGAGGCCTGCAACTGGTCTCTGCCATTCATTTCCCTTCTCCTTGGAGATCTTCCTCCTTCTCCATGGAGATCTTCCTCCTTCTCCATTCACTACACAAATCATTTAAGATCAAACATCCCTAAAACGATTTTTGGTAAGAATTCCTCTCCCCCCCTGCCCCACTAGACAACTCACAATGTCTTTTCAGCTTCAACACTAACTTGGTAACTTGGTTATCACCTTAAACGTCTCAGAGCAACCTCTGCCAGTCTCACAGGATCTGCTCACTACAGACACTTAGTTCTCCTGAGATGTCTTCGGAGTGAAGTGACATTGCCCCATTCACTCCCACACCTCTGCCCCACAGGACACCCGAGAGCACTCTGGGGCTCTCCGGGGTTCAGCACACCTCCCTGAGCTGTAAGCCATGACAATGCCCTCCTGTGTTTAAGCAAGAGCTGCACAAATTCAGCTTCAATAATATCAGAACCTGATTTAGAGGCTTTGAAAGACATTACTTGAAAGCTATTCCAGATATGTGGGTGATACCTAATTTTCTGTTCTCACTCTTGGCTGAAATATTTCAATAACTATTTTTACCTGAGGGTAGTGTGAGAAACGTGCTCACCTTTAAATGAAAATTTATTCTGGGACAAAATCCACAGAACAAATTTTACCTGAAACAGCCACGTGCACCCCAAAGCCCTGGCTCTCCAGGATCTGACACTGTTACAATGGCACATTCATATTTGTCCAGGAGCTGCTGTCACATTTCATATCTTTCTGAGGGACAAGACGCTGCCCCTTACCTGTGCCAGAGCTACTGTTACATGTCATATATTTCTGGGCTGACACTCTGGCCCTTGTCAGCTGCATTCCTCACTCCTGCCCCAGCTGGCATCCTCCTGGCTCCTGCATCAGGCCCATGTACCTGGCAATGCCAACCCCTGTCCTGCCCGCAAACGCTCCCTCGTCCTGTCCCAGTGCTGGGCCTGGCACCTGAAGACTCCCCCTCCTCCTGTGTCCTACTTTCTTAAACTATCAACTTTTGGTTGAACTTGCTTAGCTGAAGCAAGATAGATCATCCTACTTATCACAGTATCAAATCCAAAACAAGGACCACACTCTCTAAATTTAATAAAGGAATTAAATACAAATAAAATATATAATAAATAAATAAAAAAAATAAAATAATGAAGCTACAGTTTCTCCAGAACAGAAATAAAGAGAAATCTTGAAGTCACCAAGTACACTGCTTTGGATCCAAACCACCAAACTTGCCCCCCCAAACCATTAAGAGAGATTACACTGAAAGGCACTCTTAATTTCCAAACCAACACCAAGCTTCCAACAACAAAAGATGCACAATAATAGGTTTTGTGAGGAAAGAGAAAGAGCAAGTTTGCTTTTCCCCGTTTGCTTTCAGCCTTGAGATGACAAGGAGGCACCCTCAGGTAGGACTGCAAATGCTCCAAACACTCCAGCACAGAAGGAAGTCAAGTTCCACGTGGAAACCAGAGGTTTATGGGGAGATACTTGTAATTCCTGCCAAGCGGAAGCTGAGCATTTATTTGTAGGGATCTATTTATAGAGAAAGCATTATCTCAATATTATCATTTTAGGGTATTAGAGGAAAAAAATGTTTCCTTGTACTAAACTTGGAGACAATGTGTTTCCTTTAAGTAAGGATCAGCTCAAAAGAAAGTCACACTGAAAAATGAGAACACTTCTCAGGGCTCTTTTTTCTTCACCAGACGTTGGATCAGTTGCAAACAGGTGAGGGGTGCTTCTTAATCTTGCAAACGTGAACAGCCTGGGTCGTGGTTATCCTCAAAGAAAACAAGGGGTTTCCAGAACCCTGGATTTGGTTAAAGGCTATTTTCAGCTGCCACTGATGCTGGTATAATACTCAACTCATTTTTAGGTCAAGCTAATATAGAAACTAATTTTCAAGCCTCCAAGCACTGCCAGCAGAGGAAACAAACCAACTCCTACATGGTCACCCCCTCAGCAACCCGCACATCCCTGACCATCAGCTTGTCCCCAACACACACAGCAGCCCAGGACCCTGACAGTGCATCCAAACACGTGCACTAGGACTATAAAGGTACAAGAAAATGTCCAAACCTCCTAACTTAACACAGTGTACCCAGTGCAGACAATTGTCTGTAGAATTACCACGGGCAATAACCATGCAAAAACTCTAGAAATCTAGAAATTCAAATCTCATGGAAACTCAGGTAGAGTTCTCTGTAGTTTTCCTGCAGAAGAAAGATATCCATTGCTTAGGAGGCTAAACAGACAGAGAGAAAACACTAAAACAAGTAACACCACATAATTCTAAATGAGTAACTTTATCCTTTCATGTGATTTTTCTACACACTTGCCACAGGCAACGCTCTGTGGCCAAGGCTTTGGAAAAAGGTACTCTGAGCTGGTTCTGATCTGTAAACATTAGCAAAGCTTGTCCTTAATGCTTTCAGAGACAAATGAGGTTTGGTAATAAAAATTCCTGTAATGAAGACCTTACAGCTCATTAGGATATCTAGAAACACATATGAAATAAAAGGGCAAGCCAAGGCAAATACACTGCAGGGCTAATTTAAGCATGAGACTGGCTAAAGCCTTCTTCACTGGCGTATTTTGCATTAAAATATTCAAAGTCTGTGTTGCACACTGAAGGTGGAATCTGCACTTCAGTCTTTCTCTTGGTTGACCATGTCCCATGGGGAGAGGCTGAGGGGACTGGGGGTGTTGAGTCTGGAGCAGAGGAGCTGAGAGGTGACCTTGTTGCTCTCTGCAGCTCCCTGCCAGGAGGGTCAGAGCTGGGGGTGCTGGACTCTGCTCCTCCTCCCCAGTGACAGCAGCAGGGGCAATGGCCAC
>JAOEGS010012047.1:69229-80102 GCA_025447755.1 Corythornis vintsioides | reverse complement strand
CCATCTCTGCCCACCCTGCTCCTGCTGCAGCCCAGGCTGGATTGGCTGCTGGGCTCCAGCTCACCCTGGCTGCTCATGACAGCTGCTCCTCAGCACCCCTAAGTCCTTTCCTGCAGGGCTGCTCTGTCCCCTCATCCCCAGCCTGGATGGGCAGTGGGGATTGTTCCAGGGGCAGGACCCTGCATTGCTCTGGTTGAACCTCAGGAGGTTCCCTGGACCCACCTCTCCAGCCTGTCCATGTCCCTCTGAATGGATCCCATCCCTCTGGTGTATTGACAGCACCACTCAGCTGGGTGTCACCTGCCAACCTGCTGATGGTGCCTCCATCCCCTGGCTGTAGCACTGATAACATGTTAAACAGCAAAGGCCCCAGCAGGGACCCCTGAGGGACACCACTGGTCAGTGCTCTCCAGCTGGACTTTGAGCCATTGCCCACTACCCTCTGGATGGACCATCCAGTCAATTCCTTATCCACTGAACAGTCCACCCATCAAATCCATATCTCTCCAACCTGGTGAGCAGCATGTTGAGGGGACTGTGTCAGAAAAGCAGCTTGAAGTGACAAACTACTGTTTGAAACTCCATGGATCAAGAGCACTGGGTCAGTCTCTGGGGCTGGGATGCTGGGGATAATGAAGCACATCAGTTTTTGCCTGAAAGCACGTTTTACCAATAAAAAAAATAGCCCAGGGAGCCTCTTCAGCTCTGACAGGCTGAAAAGACTCTAAACTGTGTGTTTTCTTTTACTCTTACATAAGGGACCTGGGAGGTGAGCAGGAGGGCAGGGGGATGTGTTCTCACGCTGGCCATCGTCCCTGTGCTCTTAGTCATCTGAGTGAACCAGAGAGGGAGAAGCACAGCATGGCACAGAAAAAGCTTGTGCTGCCAGTAATTCAGAGAGGCTCTCTGCCTGTTTAGCTCTGCTTCTGAAGTTCATTGTTTTCCACTGTTTTCCTCAGTCATTAGATTTGCCTTTCACTGATCTGATGACAAAGCCCCTGGAGATGAAAGGGCCTTTACTCTCCCGGAGAGGGCCACAAAGCAGCAGAAATTCAAAAGCCTGAAAAACCACCCCTTACCTTCTCCTAAAGCACCTGGAGAGTAAACATACCTGAGCCAGGATGTCAGAACAGGGTCTTTAATACGAATTTTTAAACTTAACTAAAAAGAAAAAACAACAAACCCTAAAGGGAATTAAAACAATGCATGTGCTGGGAAGTGCAAGAGTTTCACTTGAAAAATTTGACGTAATAATCGAACCTCTTAGAAAACAAGTCAGGCTGTACCACTGCAACAGCCTGGGTAATACATCTTTTTTGCAGTGTAAAAAGACAGAGCAGATGCAGTGTGCCATAAATATCTCTAAGTAGTACTACATAAAACCAAGTTGCTTTAACATGCTCAAGAGCACGAACAGTATAAAACTAATGGACAGTTTAGGCCCAACTAGGAAGGCAAAGAGAGAGCTCTGGTAGCACAGCAGAGCAACTCACATGTTAAAAACACAATGGCTTGAGATAGACAAAGTACTTTAGAGAGGCTTTACCAAAACAGAGGCAAGGAATGAAAGATAAAACAAACTGAAAAAACAATAATTCAATAACACCAAGTGGAACTGAAGAGTGAAATAAAAGAATGCAGGGCCCAATTCCCCATAAATTGTGTTCTAAGCACAGTATAAAACTGGGTTTACAAAGGCTTGACTTAGCAAATTATTATTTTTTTCTGACTTTTAATGATTATTAAAAATAACCCACATCACATAGTTAAACTGGAGACATTCAGCAACATTACCAAGCAAGAAAGAACCCCCTTAACTCCAGCAATTTAATCTTTAGGCTCTGTGTAAGGAATAAAAAATATTCCGTTTTGGGTTTTATTAACACTGAAAGAGAAGCTTTCTAAACTAAAATTTTGACAGTTATATTTGTCATCCTTTTTGTTCTAATGATCTCACTCCATCTGCCCAGCTGGCAGGATGAGGAAAGGGAGAAAGCCCATCACAACATTCTGCTCACACAGCCACGCTGGAAAGGAGCCTCAAAACGAGCACAGAAAAATTCACCTCCCTGCTGCCTGTTAACAAGAGCTCTCAGATGGAGTTCCTGTGACAACGGGCCAGGAGGGGGCTGTCCAGCTGCAGGGAGGACAGGGCTCTGGGAACACCCCGTTCAGACAGGACTTGCACTGTTCTCACCTTCGATGCTTGTCGAAGCCATCGCAGGTATTCAGTGAAGTTATCGAAACAAATGTAGTAGGTCTGGCTCTGAGGTCCAGAGGAGCTAAATGCTAAACAGTGCTGGTGCTTCTTCACTTCTTCCACCTACAGGAGAGACACAAAACTGTCAGTGAACAAGAAACAAAAGACCCTTTGCAGAACTCCCCGGGGCAAAGTTAAAGAGGACCAGAGCTGAGCTAACCCCCTCAGAGACACTCCAGCTGCATCCTGGCTCTCACATACTCATGAAATCCACACAAGCAAGGAAGGAGAATGAAGGAACCAAAGGAGAAAACCACCAAGAATATCAGCATTTTATACAAGACTGAGCACCATAAAAGCTTTCCCAGTGAAACACATTTAGACACATTTTGTCTTTAGACAACCTCAAGCAGTACAGTTTATAATCCTCATTATTAAAAACAGACTTAACAAAACACTTCACTTATAACCCAATTAAATTCTTTGGCATTTCTCAACTTGCTAAAAAACACTCAGAATACAACATTCTGTTACCATACATGAGAAGTCCCACACAACTTCTGGTCTCAATGTCTCAGCACTGCATTCTGGAAAGCTTTTGCAAACCAGGAAGCACAGAGTATTTATGGGGCTGAGGAAGAATATTTTCTGAGTGATAAAAAACACTCAGCTCTGTGCCAAGCATCCTCCTCCCAAGCTTTGTCAGCAGAAGCCCTCAGTACATTTTTCTCAGCCTGGTTCTCATTTTCTTTAAAAATTTGTTGTCAACTTTCTGCTTAACACAGTTCTGCATGTTTTACATTACACGAGGCATCTCTGTGCAAAAACAGCTTCAAAATTCTATGTTAAGCAATAATAAAAAAAGGTACACAATCTCTTCTTTCTAAAAAAACAAAACCCTCAAAGCCTTTCATCTCAGAGAGAAGGCCTAGGGGGACCTCAATTACATCCTGTCCAGTGTGCTGCAGCCAGGAAAACAATTCACTGTCAAGAGTTCACTCACTGCTGCTAAAAAGGGACAATGTCTTCACTTCAGGATCTCCAGGGAAGAGCTGAAGAATGCTGAAAACAGCTCCTAGAAGGCAGCACTACTTTCCACATGGCTAGTATAGTATATTAATGCATCAGCTCTGCTCTGCATATATAACGTTGTGAAGCTTGTTTCTCTTCCAGTGACTCCTACAAATCCCCTTACTGGTATGCAAGGTGTGAAAGCACCACTCCACACAGGAACTCACTCTCAACTTGATTCTCTTCCCATTACCTTGCCTAATCAAGCCAATAATGGTGTTCTGAAACACTATTTAGATCAAAATATGAATGCTTAAATCTTACTGTCTGCACTGAATTTTCACAGAATCACAGTATATGTGGGAAGGGACCTCTGGAAGTCACCTGGTCCAATCCCCTGTTCAGCCAGTTGACAAGGACCACGTCCAGACAACTTTGAAACAGCTTGAAGGAGGAAGACTCCACAACCTCCCTGGACAACCTCTTCCAGTGCTTGGTCACACTGACAATGAATAAATAAAACATTTCCCAGCAATAAGACTGGACCTCCTGGATTTCAGAAAAATAAAACAAAACAAAACCACACACACACAAAAAACCAAAATCCCAAAACAAATGAACAAACAAAACCCACAAAAGCCCACAACCCCACACACAAAAGCAAACAAGCCAACTCCAGTTTCTCTGGTTTACAAGTAAAAACGTTTGTTGCAACAGACCCACACTCATACAGTGATGAACACTCACAAAACCCCAGTGCTCAAAACAAACCCTCGCCCTTACTGGTTAATTTTCAGATTTTAATAGGAAAGAACCCAGAAGAGATGAAGCCTGGCACAGATCAGACACAGCCCAGCTGCACATGTCCTCTGGCTGGGAACTACTGCACCTATAAACCACTTAACACAATAAAAAGAAACTGAATGTGTTTCCCTTGTTTTTCTTTTAGCATTTTAATCCCAACGGACCAAATTGCTCAATATTACTCCAGCCATAATCAAGTCATTTCTAGACTTTGCTAATCCCATTTACAGCAACAAGCTTTTGGGCAATCAGCATTCCCATCGGTGAATGAATAAAGAGAAGGGTTAGGGAAGCTGGTAGATAAAATATCTTACTTTTCCACCAATTAGAGGCAGGACGTGCATTTTCCCAGTCTGGCTTTCCTTCACTGAGGAGACAATCAGGCATGTTCCACAGAGGATGGCCTGGCGCCTGCTCCATCTGTTCACCGGCAAATGCATCTTCCCTTTCCGAACGTTGTACGTTCCCGAGAGCTGGATCCGTTCAGAGCTGCCAATGCTGTTGGGCTTTCCTGAAATAGAAACAACAGCATCCACTTCAGCAAGGAGTCTTTGCCTCTTTCACTCAGATCACCCTGATGCTGTACCAGCAAGTTCTCAAGCTACAGCCTGCAACGTGACTAATGGAACAGCTTCAAAAGCATGCAGGCGAGTACCAGCTTCAGCAGAGGCCTCATTGCTGGGTAGGTGGCAGGTTGGTACCACAGGGCAGACCTCACTAAGCAGTCTCCAGTAGCACAGAGAAGCACCCACTAATGGTACCAGCCTCACCCATGGGACCTGCAAATCAAATGTTAATCCCCCACGGCCAAGTTCACGCTGACTGCCTGGTAACTGCAGAAAGGGGGGCTGTGCTGCAGCTGACCTGAATGCTCTGCACTTCCATGTCTCTTGCAGCCATTCCTCAGGTCGTGGTTTGGGTGGCTTCACCAGCTTCCCAAAGAACCCAGTTCCTATTCTCTCCAGCCCAGTGTTCAGCCCAAACCACACAGCAGAGGTAGCACACTCAGCCACATGTAAACACATGCAACCTAGATGAAACCCTCAGAGATGCTGCTCCAGTCTGAGAAGAGATCTGGAAAGAGTGAAGGCTTTTTTGTCTATGTTACAATGGATTTGCTATTGATAAGAATTAAGATTATTAGCAAGACTACTAATTAGACCGCATTATTTTGCAATAAACTGGCAGAAGCACAATGTATTCATTCTAATCTGAAATATTTACCCACACCAAGTTAGCCTATAGCAACCCTGAACAATCCAGCCCTGATCTGTCACCCCAATACACATGGCTTTTGCAAACAGAGACGAGGTGATGTTCAAGTTTCTGCAAAAACAATAGTTTTGGTGAAACTCTGGAAGGGACTCCCCTGGATAAACAAACCAAAGGCTCCATTCATTCCAAATGGCTTCTCTATCAGAAACCAAAATTCTTTAAAAAACCAAAGAGGCAATTCAAGGAATGAATGAATGTCTAGTTAGGACTCCAAAGATGCAGAGAGTGGAGCCTGTCTTCAGATCAATACAGCAGTGACAAGTGCTGCCCACTACCCTGCACCCTGACAGTGCTCCTGCTTGGCTGACAGCTCATTGTGGGTCTGCTCCTGCCTTCCCATTACCTGTGGAACAGAAGACACCTACCACATGGACTGCCCACTGATGTGCTCTCACCCCCACCCACCCTGTGCCAATTCTTGCTCTTATCTTTCAAAGCAGCCTTCCTGAATCTTCCTGCCAATGCAATGAGCCAAGGCTTGGCAGAGCTCCCCTCGAGCCTTGCTCTGCTCTAATAAACACTCACATTGAGTCTACCCGTGTCTGCCAGTTTGAATCTGCAGGAAGATCACTGTTGCTTGCAGCTGAAAGACTGAACTTTGATGTCCACAAAGTACTGGCTTCTAATACAAAATAGAGGCCCAAGAAAGCAGTAATTACACTGTTAGCAAATTCGAATCTAACAGAAGCTGTAGATAAACACTTGAAACAGAACAGAGGCAAACAGGACATCCTTTCTACCCAAAGCTACATAAAGACTGACAAGGAATAAAAGTAAAACAGAGCAATTCAGCCTTCATTAAACAAAAAAGCCAAATCAAAAGTTAATTTTAGAAATATGTGGTTGATAGAGTTAATTATTACCCGATAATTTACCTAGCTTGCACAGAACAATGGACTTGATGCCACAAAACACTGACTGAAGAATTAACCACAGACAGAAAAAAGAATCTCTCCATAACAAAGTAAAAAGTACCTGGATTAGCAGTGTGATTGTATAATGAACAGTTGTCAGGGCTGTCAGCAGTTTCACCTCAAAAATTATATTTTGCTTCATCTTCTGGGACCTTTTTCTGTCTTTACGCTCTCTAACCTGACTGGAAAAGCACAACCCAACTACTGACTCAGTCCCTCAGGACTGGAGAGCACAGTCTCAATGCCTTAGAGAGTCAAGCTTATTAACCATTTAATACGGCCAAATGAGACTTTACCATCGGCTAAAAAAGGGCCTAATTCCTACTAAATATGGGCAAACCCACGTCCTGGAGAACACCACACCCTGAAGTTCTTCATGATTATGAGGGATAACAAAGATGATGAGATCCTGCCACCGTAGTGTGGCCAGGACAGGACACGAGAGCACTGAAGAGCAGAGAGCAGCAAGGTGCAGTGGCAAACCCACCACACTGAGCACTTACACTTCACCAAGGCTGCTGGAAAATCAGTCTGGAGAAGGCTGACAGAGAGCAGGGAAAATAGCAGCTGAGCAGCCTGCTTTCTGGAACCAATGAGGATCTCCTGGACTAGCTCCACGAAGCCGGGCAGAGCTGGAGCTGTAAAACCACTCCACAGTCTCCAGAAGGCTTCAGATTCCCTATTAATTCCAAGGGGCTCCAAGTCCCAGTAGCAATCAGTACCATCAGGAGATCTTTAATAGAAAAGCCAGGACAGAGCTATCACCAGAAGTAAGCAGCTAGTTATGAACTGTGTTTTCTCTTAAGCTTTAGGTTTGATGGGAAAATTACCAGGGTAAGAATCCTCAGTCACTCCTTAAATACACACAAATCTAAGTAACAAATATCTAAACAGCAGCCCCTCCAAACTCGGGGGACTTAAGCTGCTTTTCCCCAGTAAGTACTACTCATTGAAAAGTAAAATAAGAGAATGCTCCCGATGAGAACACACCAAAAGAGAATACTGGACCTATTCAAACAAATGGTTTTTTCTTCATATTTTGTCTACTTCACTATATAACCAACCAACTGGTTGGATCAGATGATCTCTCCTGCTCTCTTCCACAATTCTTTGACTCCGTAGCTTGAAAAATCCATGGTTAGGTGTTAGATCACATGTTGTTGCCTGAGACACAATCTGCTCACATATTGAGTTTTATTCTTGCTAAAAGGTTGTCATAACTGAGATTTGGTAGCATCACAGTTCTGTTATCACACAAGTGTGGGGAAGTCAAAAGCCCCTGCATGACTTTTATTTTAAGTAGAGGTTCTTTGAGGAAATACCAACTAGTTGTGTAACCAGATTCCTAGATCCACAGTTTTGCAGGTAACTGAGCAAGAGCTGGTTGACAAGAAGCAGCCTTGCTACGGAAAGATAAGCCTGGACAGACTGCAGCTTGAAAGAGTTCAGAGTTGCTGTCAGCAGAGCAGAAACCAGGACAGAAACCTCTGACACTACAGCAGCAAGATGGGACTTGGAAACTGAGGCAATGCTACCACTGCTCCTGACCTGAGGGGGGAAGCAGCAGGGGCTCACACCATCACTGCACAGCTCTAAGAGCTCCTGACACACTGGGGACTGAAGGAGGAACGAGCTCACAAGTGTACCTGCCTTTTCTGTGGCCTGGAAAATAATAAAATGAGAAGGCAAATTACTTTTTTTTTGCCTCCAAGTTTACAAGAGAGATGGGGCAACTTGGACTTCACCACAATGCCTCTATACTAAGGATCAAGGATCACAATTATGGCACAACCACAGTGTCACTACCCAAAATCAGCTGGTTTTGAGGCAACCTGCCAGTGACAGTGGAAGAAGCATCATTTCCAGCAAGAGCATCAGCAGTTCCAAAATTACATTCCTCAGTCTTAAAAGACTGCATGGGATTCACATTCAGATTTTTCTTCCATGATCACTATACCCAAAGGGAGTAGATGAATTTTCACAAGGGCCTGTGATACTGCACTGAAGCTGACAGTTGTGCCGATAAAATGGTTAACACAGATCCTTTGTGACTTGAAGCACAAATCTGAATCCTGCCAAAAACTTATAATTATTGTTGCCTTGATCAGAGTGAAGACAAATACACCAGAACATCTAGAAGAGCTGCATACCAGAATTTATTTTTTTTTCAAATGCTAAGCTCAACCAGAGCAGTTTGAGTATTTTAGCAAGAAACCATAAAAAGATTGCTTTTCATTCCTGTCAGGACTCCAAGATTACAGCAACTCCTAAGCACCCCACAACAGGGCTTTTGTTCTTTATGGGGCTTTGGAGGAGATGCCTCAAGGAATTATGTGTAGAATACTCATTTGACTATCTTGCCATTCATGGTTGATTTCCTCTCAGCTTTAGGTTGTCCCAAGTCCTGAAGGGCAACTAGTGGTATTTGCAACAAGGATAGAGAAAAGCAGGGAATCTGGTAGAAATGGCAGGGCTGTCATTGGGACCACAAACACTGCACTGCTTCCTAGGAAGCATGGATGAGACATCAGAGGTCAGATGATATTACAGAACTAAGTCCTCACCACAAGCAGCCCAAGGAAGCTCCAGGTACACAACATACTGACATCCTGCCCTGTGCAAAGACTTCAAACTCTATTAAATGAATAGTGATGGAAGGCATATGGAATACATTACCCTCAGAAGCTATAAAATACCAGAGCATTATGGGATATAAAAGTACTCAAAAAATATCTCTGCAGCTATATGGCTGATTAAGTTGCAAGTGCTTATTATTCCCCCACTGGAAAAGTATGGCAAACATAGTCAGTCTCTAAAGAAAGATTTAAGACATTACCAAAATAAGAGCAGGGAAAAGTGTTGACATACAAATTGTATTAGGTTCTCTGCAGCAGGTCTTATTTTTATTACTAATATTGGTCTGATGAAGTGAAAACGAGCAAACCAAACTTGAGGCCTGCATGGCACAGCCAGCCCAGCCAGGTGGGCAGCAGTGGTAAAAGAGGCTTCACCTATTCAGTAGGAATCATGTCTAAGCTTCAGGCTCTTCAGGAGTGCCTGGATGCTGTGTGCCTAGCTTAGCACATCCTCTTACTGCTACAGCTGGGCCAGCTGCAGTCACCATCCTCACCTGCACACTGCTGGGCTCCAAGGGCATCAGCCCTGCTGCAGCTGCTCCTTCTGAGCTGTCCCCAAGCCCTTCCAGACAAAACAGGCTGCTTTCATTTCTTCTGTCCTTTTTTCACTCCAAGGCCTCAGGGACAGCTCACGGCGAGCACTTTAGCATGAAGAGAAGATACTTGGCACATAGTGGCCAGAATTGTAACGTGCTGTCTGCAGCAGGTAGAGAGGGTATGTAATGAAACTCCCTGGAATTAAACCCACCCATGGCTTTCAGTAAGATATAAGGTATTTTATACACTAACATGCTGTGAATATCAAGTTTTGTAAGCACTGGTGAAAAAAGAAACGCCCCAAACTCACTCATCAGTTTTGCAGACTTTGGTCTGAATTCAGCAAGGAAAGCTGGGCTATTTCCTAGGCAATCAGATGAAATCAGCAGGGTAGGTGGTAGCCTCTCAATTCACATCTGGAGCACTTCCCCACCTCCCCTCTGAACGGAAAGCAGGAACACTTCACACCTGCCCTGCCTGCAATGGAGACTCAGCAAGGTCTTGCCTAAATCCAAGAGCAGAGGCCTTAACTGGCTCAGAACAGCCAAGACCCTCAACTGCCTTTGCCCACCCTGAGGCTGTGGACACTCAGCTGCTGCTGAGCCCTGGCTGCCAGAGCACTCTGAGGATTTCTACTTTTGCCAAAATCGTTTCATTAAATTCAGATGAAGCTACTGCCTGCAATGTTTGTGAAGCTTCTCAGTCATTTAAGGCTGCTTCTGCTTGCATTCCTGTCAAAATAAGGAGAGCAGCGATAACTTCAGGCAAGGCCAACCACAATGAGATGTATAAAAATAAAGCAGCAAGATGAATTACAAAAAAAGTGTGTGTGGGGGGAGGGCAGCAAAGGAAGCGGAAAAGCAAACTATTGTACTGCTCTCATTTTTATTGTAAACTTATGAAGAAAGCCTACTTACATTTACATGCTTATTAGAAGTATTTTTCCTTGTGACGGTCCACACTGTCATAATTTAAGAACAAAGGCATAGAATTAGCAGGTTTTATATTGAACTAAGAGCAAGGATTCCCCCATAGTCTCTGCTAACAACCATACCAGGATGTCTTTGCAAAGGCAGCAGTTCAAGTATATGTATATATAGCAAAATCACACCTGGCAAACCATTCCAAAACCGGCAGCTTAATTGTTTGCACTCAGATCTACTTAAGACTCTTTAACATTCCTGTAAGATTCAACGCAAGACTGTCGATTGATTCTGCACTGCTCTGGGACAGACCCAGGCACCATTTTGCTTTTCTCGTAGGCATGTAGCTATTGGCATAGACTGTGCTCATTATACACCTAATTTTTCTGCACTCTTCATCAGTATGGGGCCTCGGGGAAGCTCTGAAGAAGTTTCAATGGGATGTACTACTAGGGAGCTGTGGCTGTTTGTCCTGCCTGGAGTAAGAACAGAACAGTTCTGCTCAGTGCTGTGACTTCCCAGCTCAGCTCTTCTCCCCCTGCCCTGTCTGCAGTCAGCAGCCTGTTCTCACAG
>JAOEGS010012047.1:42581-59554 GCA_025447755.1 Corythornis vintsioides | reverse complement strand
TGGGAAAGCAGGGAATGCTGCAGGCTCTGATGCTGGGCAGGCTGGGAAAGCAGGGAATGCTGCAGGCTCTGATGCTGCTGCACACTTCCTACCTAACTAGAATGTCTGCCTCTGCTGTACAGTCTTCTTAGGAGTTTCAAAAATCCCTATCCAGCTTTTAAAGCAGCAGCTCAGAACCACAATACTGCTCTTACTGCCAAAATACAGCTTTAATTTATTAAAATTCTATAGATATGATCAACTCTGATACTTTATATCACACACAGGTTAGTGGATTTATTGTCTCCTCTCCTTGAGAGCCATGCCTGGCATGCATGGACAGCAGAGAAGCACATCATCAGATATTCAGCCTTCTATGTGCAACTCAGAAGGGTAAAAAGAGTCTGTGAAACTACCAAAAATACCCAGCTGGATCCCTTAACCTGGAACTAATGTAGATTTGTCTGTGAAAGCAAAAGAACATTGAAACTCAGAGCTTTTTTTATTAATTCCTTAGTTGGTAAATTATGAAATATTTTTTTCAAGCAGACTTTACACAGGCAGCTCTTGCTGTTCTGTCTGTCCCTCAACACTCATCCTGCATCACGGTGCATCTCCCGTCCCATTCTCCTCTCTTCTGTACTCATAGATGATGATCCAAACATTTCCCAGCCTGCAATTACAATGAAGTTTGGTTGATTCTCTTTTCCCTTTTTTTTAATTAATCCCAAGACTTGTCATCCCACTGCTCTGAAACAAAAATAGTACATTTCTGAAGAGAACCTAGACACTTGTTCTTATAAAGAGATTATCATGCCAGCACAAAGGTTGTTGTTTCTGAGTTACTCAAGCATCCTGCAATAAGCCATTCAGAAATTCATCGTTACTTGTCCAAAGAGATTAGTCATGTTAGTGCTGAAGCAACAGCATTATGTAAAAGGCTGCTTCTCTCTGGTCTGCTTCATTAGCTCCAAATCATATTTACAAAATGCAACTTGCTACTTCAGCGTGTCTGCAGCAATCAGCAGTTAAAATAACTTCTTTTAGCATTACCCATGACACATGAGCACACGTGTGACCACGGCATAGCCCAGGGGTGCTAGGCTCACACAACACCCTGCTAACCTCAAGCAGAAGGACAGCAGGAGCTGCAGTTTTCATCACCTCAGCTCTGTTGCAGTAGGGCTGTGCTGTCAGATACCCTGCAGACATAGGCAGCAACAACGTGCTGCTTTATTTTCTACAAATAGTGGGTCATTTAGATCTTCTGATGAAATCGAGACATTTTCCAGTGGACAGAACTTAAGATATTCATTAAACATGACAGAATCAAGCTATTTAACAATGGGAGGGGAGCAGAGATGGAATAATGGGGCTAGGATGTTATTAAGTGGAGAAGAGGTAAATACTGACATATCCCATTGTAAGTCTCAAGCTGATCTTACTAAGTCAGCCTTTGGAAACTAGGACAAGTGATCTGAATCATGACAAAAAGGCTTTCAAACATCCACTGTCTGCTCTTTGTCTGGATCCGAAGAAAGTAAGCAGCTTCCTGAGCTGCTGAGTACATTCTCAGAGCTCTTCTGTTGAGAATCATTTCCAATTTACCTATTTAGGATGGAAAGTTTTCCACAGAGAACAAGCGAAAAGTCAGCCTCGTGTTTGCTGGGAGAAATCCCAGGTTACAGATGTGCAGGGAGCAAGGTGCAGTATGTAGACAGAATTTACAGAGTGTTATTGAAAAATAGTGTTGTTTGTAGAATGACAGTATCCCACCTGGAATGTGTTCCTGCAATTAAGGAAATGAGTGGCTCTGAGCCAGAATACGCTGACAAATTGCACCAGGTGCTGTCCCCTGTCCATTTGGGAGGCAAACAGTACTTCCAAGGTCACTGAAATTGCTGTTTTTGATTCCAGAACAAGCCACAGGCCAGTGGTGGAGCCCTGGTGCCAGGCCCTGCTGCTTGCACGCCTTGCACACTGCCTCGTGCACACTCGAGACGCTGGGGCCTACAGCACGGCCTGCACCTGCCCACAGGCCTTCACCATGCCTGATGGTTCCAGGCGCTGCTCACACCTGTCTGTGCACAAGGACAAAGGAGGAGCTGGCAGCAGCACACAAGTTGCCCTGTCACTTTGGATTTGAGCAGGAATATGCATTGTTTCATCAGAAAAGCTCCCTCACATTCACTACACTAGCTGCACAGGAACTACTGATCCCTACCACGCTTAGCAAGACCAGGATGCTTTTATTGCTAGATGCACAGACTCTGCACCGTCAATAAAGACACTTTACCAAAAGAATCCCTGCCAGCCGTGGTGGTTCCACTCTGGTCCCAGTACTCAAGACTGGGATTTCTCCCATTTCAGTGTTCATCAGAGAAAGAAGGTGCTGTTCCAGAGACTAGGCTAGGGAAGAGCCAATGGTGAATCACAGTTTGGAACAAAGGGATGCTTCTCTAGGGGTTGCCCAGCTCCTGGAGCACTAAATGCTGCTCCTACCACCATCTAAACACCACAGGGTTAGAGGTGCCTAAATGTGTGAATTGTGGCCCTCAAAAGTTCCTGGTAGTTAAGGTTCTAACCCCAATTCTGTGTCTCCATGTAGCATTCCTGGGCTTCTTTTTCAAAAGGACCAAATCCATAAAAGGCAAGCCTTGCAGTTACAGGAATTCCCTGCCTGGGATATTAAAACCAGAAAGGGGCTCCATATTTAGTGCTTGATCTTTTTCATTTAGGATTAAGCACCTGTGGAGTGAAAAAGTACAGTCAGATTTTGCTGAACAGTGATTCAGGACTACAGAGGTAAGTACTTTTTCATTTCACATTTTGCATACATTTTCCATCACTCCTTTGTAGCATAAGATTGCCCAGGTTCAATACTGACAGGCACAGACCCTGCCACTTCAGTAACTTCAGCCAGGTTGCTGTACATAGCAAGAAAAACAAAAGCAGTAAAAAAACTCCAATCCAAATCCCAAAGGAAACAAAATCCCCAAACATCCCCCACTTTTTTGTTGTTAATAAAAGGGGCAGAGGTGGAGCAGACAGGAATCTCAAACACCAGTTCTCTCAACAGCCCAGTTATTTCTGAGGCACTCCTTTTGGTACATGAAACTGCTTTCCCCATGCAGAACAGAGCCTATCCCCTGGAACACAAACAGTGTGCCAGGTCATATGGTAGCAAGAGAAAAACACAAAAACCCAACAAACACACATAAAAAAAAAAAAAACCAACCAAACAACCAAATCCCCAAGCAAACCACAAAACCCCCCTACACAAAACCTGACCACAGTGCCATAGACTCTTCTTCACCAGAGTTTCCCACCATTTCCTTTTTTCCATTCTCCTAGCACTAAGATAAATCCCCAGGGGCAGACACCTTAGTGTAAAGTCCCACAAAGCTCTCAGGGCTTTCAGATGCTCAGTGCAAACCTGTTCTAAGGATTCTGCTTCAGGATTTGGAAGTGCTGTGCCAAGTTCTCTGTATATGGCTTACATACACTTTTTTTCTTACCCCATCTCCTGTCCAGCATAAATTTTGGTGTCCCAGATAAAGCTCCCACTGCCCTGCAGAGATCAGCAGGAGGACACAAAGCCCTTGGGAGTGAGGGAGCCAGCAATCCTCCACCAGGCACAATGGGAGATGCACACCACGGTGTGAGAAAGGCTCTCAGACCACAGGGAATGATGGCCACATGATCTCAGCTTCAGAAAAGCTTATCTCGAGGACCCGCCTGCAGACTCTGCTCTGTGTTCATACTACAGCATCACCCTGAGCTTAGTTAGTCCACGTTTATTTCTGAAGCAGGAACACAAAGGAACAGCCCCATCTCTCACTTGTACACTTGCTCCAGAAATGCCAGCAAAAAACACATTCACCAAAGTAGCTCCATGCTCAGACGAAAGCTGTCTTCCCTTCAGACAACACGGATGAGATTCCACAGCACATCTTTGAGCTCTGAGGTACAGAAAGCAAAACTGTCACCTGGAGACAGATCTTCTGATGGCCTTAATGCTGACTAACTTCTGCAGCTAAAAATCTAGCTCAGGTAGGTTTCTCTTCCCGAAGTAAGCTCAGAGTTTAGCATGAACTGTGCTTTCAACAGAATTCAAAGCAGTAGTTTTAAAAATAAGTAAATAACTCACATTCCTTGGCAAAAACAGCTGATGTGCAATGCTGACAATTTTTGTGCGAAGGGGAGATGACACAGCTCATCCCCCATTGTAGGGATTATGCCTCAACATTTGGGACATTGTATTTTATTAAGGACCAGATAAATAAAGCTATTTTCGTTCTGATATAAAACTAAACTTATTCAGTACAGCATAAGAAGAAACCACCTGAAAACACTGTATTCCAAGGAAAAATCTTTGTCTCTGGTTTCCTGGAGACAACATTTCTCTGTAACATTTATAAATTACCATTTTGTCCCCAAATCCCTGTACATTCTACAGCTAGAAAAAGAGTAGTGAGTCACAGCCATAACTTAAAACAAGATTCTTAAAACCAAGCTGGCAGCTTCACAGTGGTAAATCAATTTCACCACCTTAAAAGGGATTAAAAAAAAAAAAAAATTAAAACTCCCAAAGATGAAGAGTGCTGATGCTGGGTATTTTCAGATCTCCCTCAGAAATGGCATCTGCAGGCACTGCCCACACAGAAGAGCTGAGCCACTCGGTGGCAGCAGCAGGAGAGCTCTCAGCAGAGCAGCAATTATAATTATAAAATACTGCTCCTCAAAAATCTCACTTGAATTAGCACTTCTTGCAGCCAGAGATTACACTAATTCAGCTACATACAGTCCTTAATTGTGTCACAACCCAACAGAAAACAGACTGCCCTAAAGGAAATACAATTACAGTTCTGCTAGTGTGTGGCACTGCTGGCCGTTTACCTTGGCTTTGGAATTCTTCTTTGGTAACTGGGGAACTTGCACTAAATTCAGCTTCACTTGCATACTGAGCTTGATGTCCAAGAGGCTGTCACTTTCCCTGAATGAAAAGCCTTAGAGGCTGGTTTTAGATCACACAAAATCCCACTCATCGCCTGCTGGCTCCTTTCTACAGTCTCAAGCTAGCAGTGACACTCTGGGATCAGGGGACAGCTTGAAGATGTTTGTCTCCATTTCTCATGCTTTGTTATAAAGCCACAAAAGGGCCACTGCAAGGGAGGACACGAGGGGTCATTCACAGCATGCAGGTTGTACACAACAGCAGGACCAACTTACTGGTGAAGACAAACCCCCCCACAACTGCATCTCATCTGCTGCTCACTGTTTTATCTAAAATTAAAACATACAAAGCTGAAAAGTTCTTGATTTCCTAGCAACAACTAAAACCAGCTATGTACTATCAACATTCTCTTCATGCTGAATCCAAAACACAGCACTACTCCAGCTAAGAAGGAAAAGGAGCTGTAGCCCAGCCCAGATCAGAAGACTGTTACAGCAGTATTTCCCTACATCTATACAGCAGTTGGCAGCAGATGCCACAGTACCAGGGCCTTCCATTGAAAGTCACTTTCATTAATGAATGAGGTGGTGGAATGAATTAAAAACCTCTCTATTACACAGTCTTGGAATTGCTTAAGTTAGAAAAGATCATAGAGGGCAACCACTTCTATGCATGAAGACAAAACAAAACAAAAAAACCAAGAAAACTTCTAAAACCAAATAAACAAAAGCAAGTTCTTACTCTTCATGGCCTTCATTTTAATAAACAGCAACAATGTGCTGTAAGGAGTTATCTGTGTAGTTGCTTAAAATTATTTTCCAGTGCAGTCAACCTAATCCATCTTACTAGGTATGTAAAGAAGTTATTGTAGAGCTGACACACTCTTAATACTTTTGGAGACAACTTTTGAAGCAGTCAACTAATATTTTATGCACTTCCATATTAATTCAGCACACAGGGATGCCACTGAGTGGTGGACCTGCAGCTAGCATGTCCAGCAGCAGGCAGAGCCCAGAGCAGGAGGAATGTCTGCTACCCAGCACAGCACACTCCGTATCCTAGGAAGGTGGATGTTTATCTGCTGCATCCATTAGGCAGGTCAGGCTGCTCTACTGCTGCAGGGGGCTGTTTTGCCCACAACAACAAAGCCACGTGTTAACCTCTTGACAGTATCTCCACAGTGAAGCCAGGTCCCTGGAGAGGAGCAGTGATGGTAACACCAACTCTGGAAGCTCCTGCAGCCACTTGTCATTGCACCCATGCAGAGTCACAAGGGTGAGGGCTCTGCAGAGAGGACTTGGCTTTGACTCTTCCATACAAGCACTTTCAATTGGTTCACTTCAGGGTTGCTATCTCCCAAACTCACCTCTGCAGCCCTCCCTCCCCAAGCAATTGCTCAGTGGTTGCTCCTCTTTCCAAGTCTCATGTCTCCATGAAATGCAGAGCCACGAGCTGCTTATTGCTCCCCAACCAGCAAATATTTGAAGGAAATTATTAACTTTAGCAATACTGAAAGAGAACAAATGGAAACAAGCATTACACCACCACCCAAAAAACACCCTAACTTTAAAAATTTCATCTATTCACTCCCTCTACAATCATCTCAACACACTGCCTCTGTACCTGAATAAAGAGAGTAAATATCCCCTTAAGGGCTCCTTGCCACCATGTGCAGCAGGATCATTTGAAAGCGTTCCTATCCCTTCTACTTCTGAAGCTCATTTGCTCTCCACTTGCATCTCTGACTATACACTTGTTTGTGGAACACAAAGTTGGTTGTATAATTAATTTATCCTAACAAGACAGCTCTTGAGCTTTTCTAAGCTACTGTTAATCATTGAATCCTTCTACAACTCAACACCTTGCCCATCTCCCACCTTGTAAGTTTTATGTCTACTGTTCAAAGGCAACTTTCTCCCATGTAAAAGTTCAGGTAGATAATGGGAAGTCAGGTAACAAGCTAACGAGCTCAAATACTTTGGATCTAAATCCACAAACAAACCATAAGCACTACATGGAATTTCATGCCATCCCTCCCGCCAAACAAAATCACATCACAGAATCACAGCATGGTGGGGGTGGGAAGGGACCTCTGGAGATCATCAAGCCCAAACCCCCTACCAGAGCAGGACACACAGGAACAGACCCAGGTGGGGTTGGAAAGTCCCCAGAGAAGGAGACTCCACAGCCTCTCTGGGGAGCCAAAGAAGTTCCTCCTCATGTTGAGGTGACACCTTCTATGCTCCAGTTTATCTCCATTGTTCCTTGTCCTACTGCTGGGCACCCCAGAGAAGAGGTTGGCTCCTATTTGATACCCACCCCTCAGATATCTGTAGACATGAATAAGATCCCCTCTCTTCCCCAGACTAAACAGCAACAATTCCCCCAGCCTTTCTTCACAGGGCAGATGCTCAAGTCAATCATCCTCATAACCTCCATTGGACTCTTTCCAGTAGATCCCTGTCTCCCTGTAAACTGGGGAGCCCCAAACCGGTCACAGTATCCCAGATGTGGTCTCAGCAGGGCAGAGGGGGAGAGGAACCTCCCTACACCTGCTGGGCACAGGTTTCTTACTGCTCCCCAGGCTGCCATTGGCCTTTCTGGCCACAAGGGCCCATAGCTGGCCTATGGAACTTGCTACAGTTCCCTTTGGCTGGGGAAGTCTCTTCAGAATCCCGGACATCTCATCCGGCTCTGTCAGGAAAGGGGCTAAACCTGCCTTCTCTCTGAATCTGCCCTTCTGCCTGCATCTCATTCACTGCTAATGACTCCCCTATGGACAGAGGGGGACACTACCTGTGCTCCCACTCCCTTGACTAGATGACCCAGAGCCCTGAAGTCCTCCCTGAGAGCCCTCAGTTTTCTTCTCTCCAGTTCATGGCTGCTCTCTGGACAGTCAGCAGTAGATGACAGTCCGTGGCCCTACTCTGGTAGGAACTTTCTGCCCATGCCCTTCTCTCGGGGAGGCAGCACTTCCCTCAGCAGTGGCTCAGCTCTGCATGTTGGCCCTCCGTGCCCTTCACAAAGAGTCACCAATAACAAGGAGCCTTCCCTTTGTTTTTGTTAGGAGGTGTCTGTCTTGGGCTTCCTTAATCTTGGGAACACCTCCAAGCTTGACCATTCCCCACCTTCATCGACTGGTTGCACTTGCAGGGCACAGAACCTGTTCTGCAGGGGCAACTGGGAGCGAGGGGGTTAACTGGAGCAGCACACCTGCCACATGCCAAGGACTAGCTGCCACTGCTCCCTGAGAGGGGCTGGATGAGGCAGGAATCAGCCTGCTATGTCGACCATCAACTTGCCTCTCCTCCCTCTTCTCATTTAGGCTTCTGCCTTCATCCTGACAGGGGAAGGACACTGGGGGTACCTGGCCCTGTGTTCTTTGGTTCTTTGTTTCTGTATCAAGGCTGGCAGAGCCTGGCTCCACCAGTCTGTTTCATCCTCAGCAACCCTGATGTTCCTTAACCTCTCAACCTCTCCCTGTAGCTCTGCCGTCCTCAGCCTGGTGCTCCTGAGGCTTTTCACCTCTTCCTGCAGCTTCAATTGATCACACTGACACAGCAGTTCTCAGGGCTCCCACTCACAGCCACTGAAAGACTCAGGCACCCACCCAGAGTTGCAGATCACTGCAATTAGCCTGCAGAAGTGGTGGCAATCTCTAGTTTGAAGTGGCAACACCGGGAAAAAACACAGGAGGTTCATCCATTCACCAGGTATATATCAGGAAAACACTCAGGCAAGAAGCTCTGGAGCTGCCTGTGATTAGCCAAATGTTCATTTGCACATCAATATCCAAAACACAGTCTTCTACAAATGAAGTAATATGCAAGATCTGGGAACAAACTCAGAGCTGGTGAAGTAGCCACTTGTTGCATGTGACATGTAAAGCATGCAGACTACCTGTGAACCCTTCCCATGACAAAACACCGTGGCAGGTACACACACGAGTCTCCAAACGACCCCTAGGGAAACTCCCAAGCATTTTCACAGAATCCACTTTAGACTGAAATCACTTGAAGTCTTCACTACATCCCAGGCTGCAGTGGTTTGGGGAAAAATGTCCAGCAGCACGTTTGCCTGTGAACCAAAGCATCGCTGGATGCAGCAGCAGGACAACTCACACATTCCAGACCTCGATGCCAATGCCAATTTCTATTCCTTAGCAACAAAAGTCTCTGTGTTCCTCTTTTCAAGTGGACGAGCCTCCAGCTGACACTCCACAGCCCTGCCCACTGATGGCAATGTGTGTCACAGCACTCCTGAAGCACAAAGGCTGCCGAGCTGAAAGGCCACTCTGATGAAGGGAAATAGCTCATGACCTGCTTTTTGAATGCTGCACAGGCTCCATTCCCACAGGTTTAGTGTCCGGACAACTACTGTGTCAGGAAAGGATTCACTGACTAAGACAAAAGAACAACAGCTAGAAGAGTCACTGAAAAACAAGGTAATGGAAGCTGAATGACACAGCCTAACACCTCCCTCAGACAGCTCACAGCAATCCCACACTAGCCGGCTCAGCCCGTGTCAGGGGTGTAAACTTCAGCTCACACTGGGTTCTTACACAGATTAACCGGTGAGGTTTGTAGTGTCTGCATAAGACAAAGCAGGAGTTGTGTAGATACCCTGTGGATGCTAAAATAACTACTGCATGGAATTTTCCTTCTTGTGGGATCACAAAGACTCCCACCAGCTGTGACCTTGCTGGCATTTGTTTGTAAAACAGTAGAGAGGTGTTTTGACTCTGGGTGCTGTGGCACCCCAGCCAATCACCCCAGGGGGTGTCTGGCTTCTTGTCCAATTACCTTGAGGTTAAAAGGGTATAAAAAGAGGTGTACATTAATAAATAAAGGCTTCTGGGCATCTTGGTGAAGAAAACTGTCTCTGCCTCGCTCTTTCTCCTCCTCCAGCACCAGGAAGATAAGCAACAGTACCCCACCTAGGCACTGTGTGTCCTGGAAGGGTTATTTCTATGCTGCTATAAACAGAGACATTCCATTCCACCTGCAGGGTCAGCAGCAGCACCTCTGTACTCTGCATCCAGTTGTTTCTCCTTAAATACACTCCAAGTTGGCTTTAGTTTTAAATCCCTTGCAAAGAGTTCAGAGTTCCCTGGTCTCAGAGCAGAACCTGGCCCAAGGGAAAAGGCAGCAGCTGGATTTCACTGTGGAGCAAGAAAAGACACCTCTGTGCTGCAAGTCTGGCTTTGGAGTTTTTCCTTGTGAGCTTTGTTGCATTGTTGGGGCTTTAGAATTCCAAGTCCCCTAGAAGCAGACTGTATACAGCCTACAGTTCTCATCAGCAAACTGATACTGGCCAATGGAAGTTGTTCCTGAGCTCCAGACTGGAGGAGAGGAACAGCAGCAAGTCTGCTACTTGTGTTAGTCCAGTGTGCACCCGGAGACATCACACCAGGTGCATGATCCTCTCATGCAAGGAAAAGAAGGGCTAACAAAGAGCAGAAAATTAACAGCCAAATATTCCTTAGCTTTCCTGTAACACCGAAATGGTTTCTTTATTCTCACTTGAGTGGCAAGGTAATAAATTGTCAAGGAAATGAAGTGTATATTAAGAACTTCCTCCATTGTGTACTCCCCTTACCCTGCATTCACCACTCTGCAGTGACCAGTTTACAGCCCTTTTAGAAGATGAAGTTCCAAAGATAGAGTTTGTCATGTCATATATGCATACACAAATGCAAGCAAGTCTTGCATTCATCTATTCAGCATAATACAATAAATCCATTTCAAATCCAATTTATCGTGTTTACTGCCTTTTCTTAATTATCATTTCAAATCTTAATGCCCTTCCCTTCTATACAGGCCATAAAGCCATGCTATCTGACAAGGTGTCCTTGAAAACCTCCAGTGAAGACCTGGCTCTTTCCAATAAATCCTTTGACCGATTGTTAAGATTATGGGAAATATTGATTGAATTCAGATAAATTTTTTAAATTTTCCTCCAACCCAAAGTGCAGAAAAGTTCTATTTCAAATAAGTTAAGAAACATTAAAATTACACAGCAAAGTTCAGCTCTCTCGGGCACAGCTCAAGCTTGCCACCCCCTTACCCCAACACTCAAAATGCTTACAATATCATTTCTTCATTTGCAGTTTAGTGTTTGGGCCCTCAGGCTACTCACACTCAAACTTCTTTGAGCTCTAGAATTCTAGCTCTCTTGATGAGAAGAGTCAGACAGTGTCACAGGGCAGGGCAGCACCCAGACCTGGAACAGCTGCTCTCTGTGACCCCCTCCCTGCCCAAGGGCAAGAGAAGGAATAAGGGAGAGAGACTCAGCCATTAGAAAAGGAACCTAGAGCAGCTTGGATGGAAATAATAATAATAATAATAATGAATAATTCTGTCAACCATCACTGGTGCTGTGGAACAGCACTGGGAGTGTCGCAGACTGGGCCCACCAGCAGCTGGGAGCTGTGCTCAGGAGTTGGGTTCTGGTGCTGGGTTCAGGACACACAGATCCAAGGCAGAACAGAGTCCTCCTCAGATGCAGAGATCTCAGGGGCAGGAATTAGTATTTTGTACAATGCCCAACATTTTGGGAACCCAACCCCAATTACTCACAGGCACGTGGTAGGAAATGCCCGCTTGCCTAGGTACCAATTTTATTGCTATTACCAGTTCAGCAGAAGCAACAGTCCTGATTCCAGTTGAGTTACTGAATACAGTTCCAGTGTGCACTTTGAACCTTAAAAAAAAACCCCAACCAAACAACCAGCCAAAAAAACCCAACCCAACCCAAACCAAAACCCCACACCAAAAGCCACACACACACACAGAGGGAAAAAAACCCCAATAAATCACAACGCCCTGCAAAAAAGCCAACCAAAAACCCCACTACCCTACCAAAAAAACCCAACTAAAACCCTAAACCAACCCCACATATCCCCATATCCTTCGTCCTGCCAGAATTAATACCCTGGCTCTGAACATTCTTTCACCTCAGTCAAATCTTACAACTACTGCTTTTTTCAATGCTATTGAACTAGGAGTGAAAGGAAGAAAAGATAAGTGGCACTAAAGGAAAGCTAAGCTTTGACACAAGTGAACCACGTATTTAGGGCTTTCCAGGTTGAAACCCTCAGTCTTCAATCACATTGTTTGGGTGATATGGTAAAATAAGCCCATTCATACCAAATCAACGTGTTTTTAGCCAAACAGGTACAAACTCAGACCTCTAGAAACAGTAATCTTTGGCAAGCAGTGTTGAAAATGGTAATTCTGCTGAAGTAAAATTTTCAGCAGGCTTTGGATAGTTTCTTCATAACATGCAGGAGAACAGGATCAACTCAACTGCTCAGCAGGCCATAAAAGACACAGGAAACCCAAGGAGAGCGAGACTGGCGAGGGCTGGTAGGGAAGGTCTCAGTGGCTGGAATAGGAAATAACTAAAAACACCTTTCAGCACGAGAGAGCCCACTGGGTCAGCTGCAGAGCACAGAGGCATGGCTGGCAGTGCAGCCACAAACCAGAGTGCAGCTCCAGGTGACACCAGCTGACCCTTCTGACAGGCATCAGAGCCTGTCCTCACACCAAGGCCAACCAGAATGCATCTAGGTCAGTTCTGGGTGGTCACCTTCCCAGCAGCTGCCACCTCAGCTGGAGGCTGTGGAGTCCTGGGTGTGGGGTTTCCAGTGCAACACCACTAAACCCATAAAGCCTTGAAGAGACTTCAGCCCAGGAGATGTGGTGCTAATGGAAGATCCAACCAGGTGGATGCTGGGGGGTGTGTGGAGATTGTTTCCAGCAGAAGTTGACATCCCTGTGTAACTTCAGGCACATGAGTCTGGTCTGATTTCCCACCTGAACCAGCTCCATGCTGCAAGGTCAAAGGGGCTGACTCTACCCTTGAGAATATAAATAGACAATAGCAAATAGGATTTAAAGTGTTGTACTACTGGTACAACTGCTAGTAAAATACTGTGGGCAGTAGTATTTCTAAAATCCACAGCTCAAAGACAGAAATGAGATTTGTTTAAAGAAAAAAAGGGCAAAAATGAAAACACTGAAGATCCACATTTAAGTCAATTTCACGACCAAACTCTTGGGGCAACTCTTCAAGTGTCCTCTACGCCGGCCTAAAAATTCAAGAACTCTCTCTCATTCTGGGAAATAAGTCACAATAGACAGAGATGGAAGCTGAAGTTCTGCATGATTAGACCACAAAACAAAGCAAAATGTGTGCTGTGAAATTACTGCTTTCATTCCCCCCAAGACTCCTATCGTAAGACAAAAATGCATTTTTTCACACATACACACTCACCCCTGCTGCAGCTTTTACTGGGGATTAGGAACTTTTAGAGAAAAGTTTCCAACCAAAACTTCAAAGCACAGCTTGACCAAGACAGCAGCCTGGCTCAGCTGAGTCCCTTCTCCCACGCAGTTGATCATTTTTGTTCTTGCCACCCCAGGGCACAGAGCCTTGCTTATCAGCCAGAAGCTGAGAACTTGTGAGGCTGTGTTTAAGACCAGGCCCTCTGAAGATCTGCAGAGGCTGGTGTCTCACAGAAGCCATCCCAGTCAGAGAGCCATTTTCCACTGCAGTAACAGCCAGTTCCCATCACCTCCACCAGAGTGCACAGAGCAGAGCAGTCCCCAGGTGTGCAATGCCTTCATGCATTTGCTCGTTCTAGCTTTAGAAACACAACAATTCCCATTTCTTTTGCTAATAATTTTCTTTCAGGAATCTAGACCCTTAGAAATTGTAATTACAATTATTGCATATATTACTTAAAGCAACTGAAAGGAACCAACCTAGGAGGTCACTCTGAAATCTGGAAGCTGTTTACAATGTGTCCTGCCTGCATGGCTGATTTGGGTTTCACACTTCAAAATATCTCCCCTACACTCAGATTTGAACTTAATATTTCACTTAAATTGATATCGATTTAAGTTGAATATCAATTTAAGTTGATATCAATTTTTAATACTTTCCCCCTCTTTTTTTTTTTTTTTTTTTTTTTTTTTTTTCCACGAGACAGATTTAAATCTTCAGGGACAAGGTAATGTACAAAATTATGTTGTTAGAATTTAAAAGTCTTAATCTGTTTACCACCCTTCTTATCTAAGCAGCATACAGTGTCCTTTCTGTTTCTTGCTCCAATAACCAAAAGACAGCAGAATATCCTCTGCTCCCATCCCAGCCTGGACTGGTGAAGGGACAAATCCAGTTCCTTCTAGCTCTTGGGAAAGCAGCCAAGTGAAAGGCAGGGAAAATGAGCAGGGTTCACATGGACTCCCTTGTATTCCTTGAGAATATGAACTAGAAAAGCAACACCAGCCTTCATGAGCAGGGACAAGAGCAGCAGAGCCAGGTAAGCCAACAATGCACAGTCAGTGCTGCTGCTGCAGCCACTGCACAGAACAGCTGCAACCTGGCTCATCTGCTTCCCTGTCACACAGCCAGGCTGCTGGCAGCAGGCAGGACCCCAGGCACCCACAGCAGAGGAGACAGGAGGCTCACACCTCTCCATTTGGGAACAGCACACTGGCACAGAGGCTGCATCGTGGATTCTCTTCACACAGCTACGACGCTTGGGAGCCGCTGTGGTTTGGAAAGGGTTCCGAAGGCTGTCCTTCCCACACAGGACCCAGAGAACACATCTCACATGGAACATCTCATTGTGGACCAGCTCAGAACTCTCTCCACCTCTTTAGAGAAGCAGAAATGAAAAAAAGCCACAGATTAGCAAGATGATGATGAACCAGATTTCACTGCTCTTAGCCACTGCTCCCCACACTGCTGCTGGCTCCTCTGCTCTCTCCCGTGTGACCACTGCTTTGAATGTCTGTGCACTTACTTCTTTAGGTGACATCTAGATACAGGCAACAAACTTACACACACACACACACACACACACACACACACACACACACACACAAAACCAAACCACCACAAAAATCCCACAAAAACAGTAACAAACCAACCAAACAAAACCACACCAAAACATCAAAAAAAGCCCACACAACAATAAAAACACAACCAAAAAAACAGCCAACCAAACAACACCCAAAACCAGCTAGCCACAAATCCCAAGGCATACATGCACACAAAACACAGGCCTGTCTCAGTCTGCCTTCTGCTGGGGCCACCTCTTCCTCAGGTGCCCCCACAGCCTTGTGGAGAACATGACAAACTCGGATCCTCGTGTGTAACACACCCGACAAGCTGGGCGTCAAAGGGAATCTAGCCTGCAGTTTTCCACACTCTGATCTTAGTCACACTCCACATGTACTGCAATAAATGAGGAATTGAGAGGTGTGCAGCTCATTTCCCACTCTCCACTACATCCCACTGAAGTGTTTTCCACCTCTTCACGCATTCTCAGGAAAGATTTATTCTCAAAAACAACAGCTTTCTGCCTTTGCTAAGGAAGAGATGCTGGTGTAAGCAAACTGCTCTTTCTGAGATCTGGAAGATGGATTGGGATGAGGGATATAGTATGAAGCTGCTGTGGACTGCTGCCTGTCATCAGTTCCTTGCTTCACTGAAAGCAGTTTTGAAAACATTCATTTCCAGTTCTGGGTTTAATTTCTGGTTTTAACTTCTGGGCAGAGCATTGTGATGAGAACTGCCAAAACAGCAGCCACTCAGCAAGTTCTAGATCAACTCTGTCCATGCTAAGAGCAACCACAAGGAAAAGCTGTCCAGAGCTATCCCCACGTGTCGGGGGGCTCCATGCAGAGCCTCTCCTCACCATGCTTCACCTGGAGCACACTGCTCCTTCCTGCCACTACCAACCACCCTCCTGTGCTGTGTGGAGCTCACAAGCTTTGCTGGCAACAGAAACCCTTGGACTTGCAACCACTAAGGGCTCTCAAACAGGCATGTGCCCTATTGATTGGCAATTAACACAGAGGCTGCATCCAGGCTCTTGCCATTTTCAGCAGAGCTTAATGCATGTCCACAAAGGAGAAACTGGAGAAGCTGCACCATGAGTCTTACACTCTGCCAAAGGGCATTAACCCCCATACACTGTCAGAAAAGGGGGGTCTTGCTCTGGAACAAGACAAGAGTATTTTCTAGTTAGCAGTCTCTTCCTTATTGACTCCTCAGAAGCAATGAGCATTTCATTCTTGCAATGCCACATCAGTTGTCTCACTACCAATTGCCACAAGGAACAATTGATTCTGCAGCCTTGCCTCAGGCCCCCCGAGTCAGCAGTGGAAACAAGATCTCTTCTCTCACTCTCTAGTTCCTTCCTTCAGACAGAAAAGTTTTACTGCTCCCAACTGTCTTAACAATTGGCATCTTGACTCGGTAAAGTGCATTTAATTGAAAAGGCTAGAAAGCAAGAAACAAAACCTGCAAAAAACTGGTCTAAGCTCAGTAAATGCCTTGACAGAAAATCAGGATGTGAAGCTAATTATAAAGCCACTCTCCTGCCTGCAATCCCAGTTTTAGCTGTCACTGCATCCCTGACTTCTATCACAAATAAAGCATCAACTCTTCCTGTGAAATCACAACTCTGATTTGTGCACAGAAAGTTTTCTATGCTGCCTGGAAAAGGTGGACAACCATAATGCACATGCCTGCCACAGTACACCCATAAATTACTATTAATTAGCTTCCCCTTCCCTTTTCCAAGTGCTGACTGCAATCATATTATTTTTAGTGTAACTGAAGTAATAAGTGGATGAAACCTGTACATTTCAGGATTTGGTGACAGGAGTAGTTTCTTTCTGGTGACACCAGAAAAAAATATCTAAGCATCTGGAGGAAAGGAGGCTTTTCACAAGTAGTCACCATGGATTCCATAAGGGGAAATCATGCTTGTCTAATCTGATAGCCTTTTGTGAAGATATCAGTAGATGGTTAGATGAGGGTAGTGCAGTGGATGTGATATACCTTGACTTCAGCAAGGCTTTTGTCTCCCATGGGATCCTCACAGCCAAGCTTGAGAAGTGTGGATTGAGTGGGGCCTGCACTGACAGGCCAAGGGGCAATGGTTGGAATGAGCAAGGAGTGGCTGGAGATGAGAACTGAGGCAGAAGTTGTTTCCCAGCAGAGGGGTGGCCACTGG
>JAOEGS010012047.1:0-20189 GCA_025447755.1 Corythornis vintsioides | reverse complement strand
GGCCTGGATCAGCAGGAGCAGGGAGGGGATGGTGCCCCTGCACTGGGCACTGGTGAGGCTGCACCTCAAAGACTGGGTTCAGTTTTGGGCTCCTCACCCCAAGAAGGACATTGGGGTGCTGGGGTGTACCCAGAGAAAGCCAGTGAAGCTGGTGAAGGGTCCAGAGAGCAAGATTTAGGAGGAGCAGCTGAAGGAAGTGGGATTGTTTGGTCTGGAGAAAAGGAGGCTGAGGGGAGACCTTAACATTGCACAACTACCTGAAAGAAGATTACAGGAGAACAAACCCACCCCCACTTTTCTATGTAACAAGTGATAAGAGAAATGGCCTCAAAGAGCACCAGGTATGTTTAGGTTGGATATTGGGGAAAAAAGCACTGGAACAGGCTGCCCAAGGAAGTGGTGGAACCACCATTCCTGGAGGTATTAAAGAGACACATCGCTGTGATGCTTAAGGAAGAACACTGGCTAATGGTGACTTGACAGTGCTGGGTTACCAGAGGGACCTGATTATTTGCAAGGCCTCTTCAAACTGGAACAATTCTACAATGCCAGCGTATCCCAGCTCTCCTCCTAATCACAATACAGTTACAATTACTTAGTTACCTTCTCTTTAAATTTAACATTCAAGATGTAGAAACAGCTAAGTTTAAACCAGCTAGGTTTCTTTTAATTTTCTCTATTTCTCCATTGTCCACTCTGTTGAACATCAAGCCAGAATCTGCTCTCATTTCCAAGGGATGTCTGCTCCTGGGCTGCCTGTCAATGGGAGTTTTAACATGCAAACCTTCCCTCAACTGACATACTCCCCTCCTCCACTACTGAAGAATGTGTGTAATAGCTGATGCTATTTATCTTCATTTTGTTTAAGACTCTAACAAGCTGCTAAAAAAAAATAAATCTCAGAAAGCCAGCCCTGAAGCGTGTGCTGACATACACTTTGTTTTGTTACGAAATGAACTGTTCAAAAAATAAGCTTAAATAATGACCTTCTAAATTCTGAAGATGTTAAAAACTTGTGGATATGTTTTTATATGTATAGGCAGTAAACTGTTTTAAAAGGAGAAAGCTGCCAAAGATATTAAGTATCATTACTTGTCATAGAAAACTGAAATCAAAACTCATAATTCTGAAGAAAAAAAAAAGAGCAATATGAAGAGGCAATAACGGCAGTAATTTTACACAGCTTGTTTCCTGGTTTTTGCTAGAACAATCCAGACATTTGCCATGACTTTCAGACTTGAATATAATGTAACATGGTTAATCACAATCCATACATTAATATTCTTTACAGACTGTGTCCAAAAACTACTGTCACCTTAAGAGAACTACTTCACAACACTTCATCTCATCAAGAGACCACCGTCTAAAAATCTGCAAGATAAAAGGATGAAAAGAGATAAGGGTAAAAAGAGCCAAAACCCTCACTGGCAGAGAGTAAGAGCAATGCTTTTCCTTACAGAAATTCCAAAGGACAGGAATGCAACTCAAACCCCATTTCATTTCTCAGGAGAAATAGGAAGTTGTGGGACATCACAGTAGCAAATTAAGCCTCGTAGCAGGGGAATCGTTGAGTCCTGTGCACACCAAGATCTCAATCAAGGTGGAATCTTATCAAGGTGATTACTTAGCCTTAAGGTAATCCCAGCTTAAAACATTTGTAAAGGTACATCACCTTTCAAGTTTTATACCCTAGTGTAAAAAACATCCTGAGCCAGAGAGATGAACTTCAGGTTCCCCACCTCCAGTTCAATTTCCAGATGAACACATTAGACACGGCTCACTGTCTACATAAAAAGGTTTCCTGCTACAGACTTTCCTCCCTATTGACAGACCAAATGGTGCATACCCACTGTTCTTTCCATTTGCAGCAAGAGGATCCAGACATAGCAGTTTACCAGCGAACACACCAACCCTGCAGAAGAGTCTGTACTACCCCCATTCTGTTTGTTTTGGTGAAAATGCAACTTGCTGAATACCTGCCACACTCACTCTAAGTAGCTGTGCACTTCCCACAGGACAGCAGCTGCATCAGCAGAAAACCCACTCTGAGGAGTCACCTTCCATTCTCTTGTGCACTTGTCAAACTGTAGGTGTCCTTGTGGCATCTAGTTACAAAGATTAGGTCCCACAGATTAGAGATGTGGGACAGCTCCTGGACAGTGAAACGAATGCCTAAATTTCCAAAGCATTTTGTACTTCCTCTCTACTTGTCCTTACTTTCTCAGTTTTGTTTCAGCTTCTTGTCCTCTTTCCATTGCACCACTGGTACCTCCTCGCCAGGCAGCAAATGCATTTCCTCCTCCCTGCTCAAATGAGCATTAGTAACAACCCGTGGAAGAAGACAAACGTACTGGCTAGTGCATTCAAACTCCAACAGAAGAAAAATATCTACCTTAAACAAGTATAAGCAATCAGATACCACGTGCCAGAGGAAACTTTTCCTCACACTCAGTGCTTCAGATTATATAAGAGTACATGTGCTAACAAAAGAAGCGCTGGTCTGTCCCTGTTCAGACAAATCCTAACATACCTAAGTAGTCAGCTATCTTTGGGCTGTGGACTCTGAACGTCTCATGATTCTTTGTTCTTTCTCAAGAGCTGCCATGTGTATAAACTGTGACCACTATTTATTCCCAGATTAACAGCTGGTAAACTGGACCCAGGGAATCGCTGAAGAATTTTCATTACAACTATTTCCCTTGCTTTAAAAAATAAATAAGTCAAAGCTAACCACCCAACGCCTCCCACCCCAGCCCCCAACCCCTGAATGGATGTGAGAACTTCCTGCACTCAGAACAGCCTGAATAGGCCTGGCAGGCAGTCAGGGAGATAGGACAGGCCATGAATGCTTTGAATCCAGCCTCTGTGCTGCCGCCAGACTAAAGGAATTCAGGAGCCTCACAAAGGCCTGGTTATTTAATTATATTATCAAAGAAAAGGCTGAATCTATTAAACAGCATACGAAAGAAACCCTTTCCCAAGTGCCTGGATAGAACAAGCAGCCCCAGTGACTCTGCCTACCCCTCTCCCTCTCCTCTGGGTGATGTCACCACCACGCTGTGCCAGCTCCCGACAGTGCTGCGAGGGCAGAGTGCTGCTCTACCTGCAGACAGCTCTTCACCAGCTACTTGGAGACAAAGCAGGCTTCTCTACCACATTTTTACCATTGCTCTTCACTCACCAGGAAGCTTGTGACACTGACAAGTGAGCTACAACTGCATCACCTCTCTGCCTTTGTCCCCTGACTCACTGCACTCAAATGTCAGCATTCAAATATGAACTGAGTGCCTGCAGTAAAAATTAAAGCACACGGATGAGTAAGAGCACCTACAGCCCACAGCCAGATGAGAAAAGCCCTACATTTCTCCAATCATGTGATACCTTCCTCCCCTTTAAAACCAGCAAGGAACAAATGCAGTCAGCGACTTGCCTTACAGGTCATTAGGAGACAAAATTAAAGCAGCTTCCTCTTATTGAGGCCTCTACTACTTCCCAAACCTCTCAACAGCCTCACATGCAGGAAAGACAATGCACAGGGTGAGAACAGCACCCAACACAAGACTGGAGTGGCCCACAGCACCGTGTACTGGATGTACAGCCCCAGCCCAGCTAGCCCTGCTGGTGATGCAGAACTCATGGGACAAGAGACATGCCAGAGCAGAGAGGTGACAGCCCTCCCACAACCCCAGTCCCAGGAGTGCTCAGCGAGTGCCCATGCCCACCAGACCTGTAACTGCGACCACCCTGCTGTTCACCAGGGGAAGGGAGCTGGGAGCCAGGCATGCCTGCCTGCAGACAGTGCCACACAGAGTGCCACCCTAAGCACTGCTGCCAGGACAACAGTAACTCCAGTGCAGAGGGACAAACTGCCAACAGAATCCAAAAACACAAGAAGAGGTGTTTATGTATAAAGGGGACGACAAGGTTTGCCAGATCTTTCATGAGGGAAATAAGGATGCTGCACTATTTTCCTTCTGGGAAGGACACTTGGTGAGCCACTGCTATCACTGCCCTCTCCATTCACACACCTCTGCTGGGAGAAGAGCAGAGTGCGTTCACTGTATGCCACAGCATTTCCTTGGACAGCACATCCCCTGGGTATGAAGGTTGGCTGTTACACACACTGGATGCTAAGCAGCACTGCCAAGTCTAAAGAGGGGTTTGAGTGGCTCTGTGTCCCCCTCAGCATACACAGGTGATGAAGAGCTGAGCTGAAGTTGCATGTGAAGTTCACTTTGCCTGTGTGAAAAAAGATAGTGCAACCAGAAACACATGGATACCAAGGCACAATGGCATCAGAGAACATCTCATTAGAGCCTGCCAACGTGCACAGCACCCGCTGCAATGCAAGCAAACATCATCACATCTGCAAGGGCACTGCTCTCTGGACGTGCAATGTGGGCAAGAAACTCAGAATAAGGACCACATACAGGCACAAGGACAGTGTGCCCCTGTTACAGTTGGTTTTGTGTTCACCAAACAGACACCAACACACAGCCACCTCCCAGACAAAGGCCTGCCCTTCTGTTGGAGCTGCATGCTCCAACTTTTGGGAAATAATGTTGATTATTATTATTACTATTGCAGCCCTAAGCTAACCATGCAGGAATTGCTGCTTTCCCCCACAAATAATGCAGCTATAATGCCAAAGGAGTGACCAAGGGAAGGGAGTGGGGAGGGGAAGCCAAGGGGAAAAAAATGGAAATAAATGAAAAAAACAAACAAATCAGAAAAATAAAGGGGGAAAAAAAGGAAAAAAGTTGAGCTGCATATTCCAGGCCAAAAGGAACTCCAGCTGATCTATGCTCTGCAGTTTGCTGACAGTCTCAAAGCAGTGCTGTTCATAACTAAGGTGACAAATATGCATTCCTCCCTTTCCACGGCATAAGTATTATCAGCCAGGAACCCAAAAAACACTTCCTATTAATGCAAAAATGTAGCAGCAAGGGGTGCTGAAACTGCTCAGACTCCAGAGGAGCACTATCCAGACCATCACACCCCACCCGGGGTTGCAAATGAAATACAAAACACACCCAGGCTCCAACAGCCTGTGCTCCAGAGAAACGCTGGCACTGACAGATTGATCAGAGTCCACTGCAGGCCACAAAGCTGCTTCACCTTTGTGCTGTGGTATCCAGTGATACTGGCCATTTTCATTCTAGATGTCAATTATGAAGGAAAAAAATGGAAGCTGCAAAATAAACCAGGATCTTTCATCGCGTGGGTTCAAAGAAGAAACATTCCAAAATATTTTTTTCTTTAGAAGAGAAACTTCCAATGTAGAGTCTGCATAGCAAAATAAAATAGTTTAATTTACTCTTCTCGTATTAGGAGGAATTAAAGTTAGCATTTGATTAAGAAGATTAAAGAGACAAAACCAGCAGCTCTCAGTGCTCTAGTCTAATCTGAAGGGCAATGACTATACTTACACAAGTGATACCATTGTTCTGGAAGGGATGGATACATTCTGCATTTCATAGTCTGAACCACAACACGATCTTCAGTTTATTCACAAGCAACAGGCAGCCTGCAGAGTCTGTTTTGGTTGGTAAAGACAAGGAACATGTTTTTCATGCCACCAATAAATAAATAAATAAATAAATAAATAGGGAAAACAATAAGCCACCTCACAGAGCTAGGACAGCCAAGACAAAAACATTAACTGCTTGCTCAGGTCTATTTGGAACAACTGACATTTTCAGTCACACAACCACACTGGGAACTCCAAGCTTTTCTTAAGAGAGGACATTCAAAATCCTCAACTCTAGCTCAAAAAGAGGGGAAAACAGCACAAAACCAAAAGCAACAAAAATCTTCCATATAATTACCTATTATACAGCTTTCAATGAACTCCTGTTGGTATTTCTGAAACATTAAACTGCATCTTCTACACACACAGAATTAACTTCACCTTGAGAAGCATCCCATCTGCAACCCACAGATGTGTGTTTGCAGCCTGCAATGCTGGTACCAGTAAACCCCACCATTCCAGCACTGCACACTCTCCAGCCTTTCCCAGGCCTTCCCTGCTTCCTCCATCACATTCTGCAATCAACACTACCCCAGCAGGGCAGCTTCCCAGTGTGAAGGCAAGGACCAGAGCTGCAGAGAGCAAACACTGAACACAGCACTGGGCTGTCTCAGACGTAATTAAGCATCATCATTAGAATGACTGCTAACAGAGACTGCTGGCCTCTAGAGGTCTGCCTGTCCCACTAAATTACAGTGGGGAAAAATACATTCTTCCATCATTTAAATTTGAGTTAATCATCTTAAAATAGCTGGTGATCAAAAGTCACTGGTAGGTATGACCAATCATAAGCAACCAGACTGCACATACAGCAGCAGCTCTGCTACTTGCAGGACCCTTATCACAAGCCTACTTATGATCAGCTTTAAGAGAAAGGTTAGAGGATCAGAGAGGAAGAAAAAAGCAAGTGTCTGAGAACAAAAACATGCCGTTGTAGGGAATTCTGATCAGAAAACTCACTGTCCACTTAGAAACTTAACTTATTTGCAAGGCAGCTTTAGAAGAGGTGAGAAATGATTAGAGAAAGGCCATCTCTGGTTTACATAAAAGCAAAATCATGGCTAGGAAGAACTTGAAGCTTTTCTCTACTATTTATTTTAAAGCAAATAGTATCTTAAACTAGTCATAGGTACTGTTTAGAGAAGCATGCAGCTCTTTCAGAGGACAAGAGTAGGTATTATCCTCATCAGCTGAAGGTGCAAAATCACAGGTTTTGTTCCACACCTCAGTGCTGAATCTGAAGTCCTCACCTCACCAGAGCATGCTTCCAGGAATGCTCTGTTGCTATCTTAATGCTCCTACCATCTTCGTGCTCTTTGGACATGAAGGTTCAACTGACAGCCAGGAAGGGAACTGCACTCAGGGTCCATAATGAGGGTGATGTAAGTCACACCTCCAGACTAGGGTCCTGCCCTTCAAAAGCATTCCAGCCCCTCCTCACCCCTGGGCCCAAGGCCCTTTGATTGCTCTCTGTTTAAATAAGCTGGCATGGCACTTGGAATGTCTGCAGATGAGAAGGGGCTCAAGTGGCTATTATGGGGTTTGGAGAATTGATAATACAATTCAGAGCCTAGTGAGGCTGAAGATTCCCATTGCCACTGGGCAACACCAGGAACAATTAACACCCTGCAGGAACAATTAATACCCCGTTCAGTTAAAGATCTGCTCTGCTTACACAATTTAATTTTTCTTCTATACCAAGAGTTAAGATAAAACTGGAGAGAAAAATCCCCTGAAACATCAATAGATACTCTTAGTTGTCAACTGAAGGAACACAGTGGGGTGATGAGTGTCTGCAGAATCTCTCTCAAAAAAAAGAGAATTCTCTCAGTCAAAGTCAGCAGAAGAAATTTTGCATCCCTACTGACAGAAAAAGCTTCAGAGAATAGTATACTCTTGTGAAATTCCATGCCTTTTCACTCCAGGAGTTCCTTCTTCCCAATATAACAGCTGTAATGTTTAAATGCAATGCTCTTCAAAGAAGAATTTTTGCTCCTCATTTACAGCCCATGCTCTGTGCTGTTAGGGTACCTGCTGGTACTCCCAATAAGAGATGTCTCTTTGCAGGTAACACTATTACACAGCAAACAAAATAAAAATTAAGAGTCAATTAAAATATATTACACATAAAAAGACTCGTGTTTAAAATTCTCCGATACCTCAGATAACTCCAGTATTTAAGAACAATCATTGGAAAATAAATTGCCACTAGTTATTTTCAGAAAATGCTATCCGTGCTAATGTGGCATACTGGAAAAATGCCAGCCTAACTGGAAAATATATTTTAGGAAAAAAAAAATACATTATTTCATAGTGAAAATTGTACAAATTATTATCTCAAAAAAAGGTAATGCTGCAGCTAACTCAACTGGACAGAAAAAGCTATTTGAAAGACAAAAATGACAAAAAATAGGTACTTTTTAGCGAAGCATGAAGCTGAAAATCAAGAATTTTCACAAAAACTTTGACATAAACTTTGTAGAACTTAACTACCTCCAATCTGTACACAACTCTGTCATACCACACAGCTGGAGTTTTAATGTAGGTTTAGAGTCTCAACTAATTATCATAACCAAGTCATTATTTTAAAATGAGGACATTGTCTTCCTGAGAAGTTTCTCAAATATTTTGTGAGGAGCTTAGTGTTTCAGAATTCCTGTCTTAAGGTCACATGTAGAAAAAGTTAAGATGCGTTCATTTTTCAGTGAGTTCAAAACTTTCTCCACAAAAACTGCACTGACTTCAGGCATCGAAGTCTGGACAAAATACACAGTATTCAGTTCTCTGGGCCAAAGAATAAAGTTATTACAGGATTAGTTCAGCTTCCCAGAGAGAAAATCCTAATTTGAGCAGAAGTTCTAAAATAAAGCACCAAACCAGAGCCAAGGGAAGCTGAACCAAGTACCTGCCCAGATTTATCTGCTTCAAATGCCACCGTGCCCCATCACAAGCAGTGGAGAGACAGGACAACAAAGACTGTCCAGGGCAGTAGAAAGTCAGCCTTTGCCTTCTGCTGGGTGTTTGTTTCATAAATCAAGAGGCCAATAACTGAAACAATTCCAAACTACAACCTCTCAGCCACTTTCTCCCAGAGCAAACACAGCTGTAGGTGTGCAAGGTGCAGGCTCCTCCCAGACAGAAAGCTGAGTGCAACAAGCCTGAAGGGTTCCATGGCTGAGCTGCTGCTCTGCAATCCTGGGTGCACCTGCTTTTCAAACTGACCTCCAACCAGCTGTTTGATACTCACTTCTTTTCCAGAGGATCACTTACATGACAAAGAAATCCCTCTGTACACTGTTTTATAAAACTATAGACAAGTTATTGGTAATTAAGAAGCACAAACCAGTTGCTCTCACTGTTTCAAATCAACATTTCTCTTTATTTCTACCATTATGACCTCCCCAAAAACCATTTGTGTTTTAGATGCACAGTGGTCTATCAGACACCTAATGAAACAGGTGGATATTTTCATTGCACAAGGGCTTTTACATAGAGCAGCAGTTCCATCTTCAATATGTTTATGCATAGTTAAAAAAAAAAAAAAGAAAAAAAAAGAAAATAGCTGGTGAGATACAGAAAAAAGGATAGTATCCAAGTATATAAAAGGAGAGGAAAAAAAAAAAAAGAATGCTACCTTCTGTGCTGCAGCAGGGAGGAAATCCAGCTCCTTGTTGTACCAATCTACATCATTCCTATTTAACATCTACAGTAACTTATGTACATCACAGAGCTCTCCCACAGATACTTCCATGAGACAAGTACAGGAGTGCAGCAGAACTGAAAGCCCCAAACCCACTGCACTGGGTGTCACAGCCCAGAGCCCAGCTGCAGCACCACCAGCATCCCAGACCCACCTGCAGAGCCCAGAGTGCCCTGGTCCTCAGGAACTGGGGGAACCAGCCAGAGGCACTGCAGCCTCCTTCAGCTGCCTGCAGAGCTGCTCTGAGCACAGAGCAGACCTGGATGTAAATACACTGGGGAACTGAAATCAGAACTGCCCAAAGTAACAAGATTTAGGAATTACTTGTCTTGCAAGAGATGCTAGCACACAAATGAGGACAAGGTAGAAGAATGGACGTCCAAGTTGCATTGGGAAGAAAAAAAATGAAAGAAATCAAGACCATGGAAATTCTAGTAAGAGGCTGGCTTTCTCTTTCAGTTCAGACCTCTCCTGTCTAATCACATTGTAGAATAACAGCCATTTACCTTCATGTGAATTAATTTAATGATAAATAAGACACTGGATTATAGTCAGTCAGTGCTCCAAAGGCAGCTCTTCACAGCACACTGTTAAGAAGCAGGTCTCTGGCAGCTTTTCCCCCTTAAATGTCACTTAGTGGACTTAAATCGAGTTTTCCCATGTATTAAATAGCTGAGCTGAGTTAACTCACCAAGCAGTTGGACAAGCAGCTGGTGATTCAGTACCTGTCAGGTTCCACAGAGCTCACCAGTGCCAGGCCTACATGGGCAGCAGGCATCTCAAACCCTGCTTCCATCCATACAGCTGCAGCCCTACTGGGACTCCCACTACCAAGAGTCCCATCTTCAAACAAACTATTGCTCAGATCACTGCAACAGATCCTGACACTAGATCTCCCTCCCTTATCTACATATTGGACAGAGCAGTGTTTCTTGTAATCAACTTCAAGAGCGAGCTGGATTCATTTTCTCCTTACATGTCTAAATGCTCACAAGAGCAAGAACAATCTCTTCCCAAATAAAACCCAACAGCCAGTGGCAAAATAAACACCCCTAATTACATCTAGTATTTCTTAATACTCTGCCTATAGGCAACCAACTGCTGAAAAGCAGTATCTTAGATGACACCAGCATGTGAGGAAGCCCTATGTCACACCAGGGAACAGAGTTGAATGGTGGCCAAGTGCCAGAATCACAAATAACATGACCTTTCAGCAGAAAACCAAAAAAAGCCTCTACACCTCTCCATTGTACTGAAGAAATCTCCAAGACTGTGTTCCTCGTCCTCCTTCCCAGGCAGATGCTCTGACACAGCAGTGCAGATGAATCCACACTGATTTCTGACAGAGTTGCAAACCAAACTGGCAGTTTTGCAGGTTTTAGATTAGAAGACTGGTGCATCAATTTGTTGTCCTTCCACAGGCAAATTATAGAGCCACTGGAACAACCTGAGCTTCATGACAATTATTTTTAGAGCAATAAGAACACTGACCTACCTGTTTGTGAGAAGCCTTCTGGATCACAGCAACTCTAGACAGTTCTAGGCATAGTTTAGTGAGTCTGACCTAAGTGGTCCCTCAGCAGCAATAGCACGACTGAAACTGCATTAAGGATCCTTAGACAGTAACTCAGTAACATAATCTCAGCAGAAAACTCTTTAACCATATCATTTTAAATAGAGATTATCTCAAACTTTGGAGGACATTATCTTTCATTGAGATAGATTTCAGCAGAGAGAAGAGTTGACACACACAACCAGCCACTAATGCCCAACTGCACTCAAACTGATGGAACATGGAGTGGGATGGAACCCTTCAGGATCTAAGGGATTTTGTTTTAGTTAAACTCAAGGCATTGAAAAAATAAAAAAAACCCAAAAAAATCAAACAGTCTAAGTAAGGAGAGGACACACCAAAATAAAGATACACCAACCACATTCTGAAACAAAGCAAGAACATGCAGGGGGCACTTTCACCTTCAGAGTGTCAAATTTTGCTTTGGGGGCCTTTTAAATCTGGAATTCTACATTAAATGAACATATTTCATTTCCATAATGTTTGTGGACTGCTACTGATTAAGGAACCTGTTTTACTGTAATAATAAAAAAAAACCCAAACCAAGACCTGATTCTCTGCAGTTCTCCTAGCATTTTTACATCTGTATTTTCCAGATTCCACAGCTGGAGAAATTACCAACCTACAGTGATCACTACAGATCTACAGATCATTGGCTACATCACCTTATTTTGATTTGGGAACTTGAAGTTTCACTGCAGTAATCTTCCAGTCTTAAAACTGTCTCCCCAACCCCAAGAAATAAAAAAGCCCCAACGTCACCACTGTGCTCTCTTCTCCCACCACTCCCTGAGGATTAGGTGAAGGAATTCTTTTTAGAATCAATGCAATAAACCCAGCCTTGGCTTATGCTATTTCACATCAGTATAAAATCAGGATTGTCAAATCCTACTGAGACAGCTTGCAGGAAATTGTGGGGATAGAAGATGCTGGTGGTTCTCTACCCACTAGGAGAAGCAAAGCTGCTCAAACCAGGGAAGTCCCAGGCCAACAGAAAAATCACTGTTTTAAAGCTTTTCTTAGGGCATGATCCCAGAGGATCCTTTATCAGGTACTTCTCCCAAGCACAACACCTTCACTTGGGAGCCAAAACCCACTCCCTTTTCAGTGTAATTTGATGTGTGTTCTTTTTAAGTGTCTCTCCCTCCCTTTCATCTTCTGGGGGTGTATGTATAAGGAATCAGAGCTAACTTGCAAAAACAGTTACATAAAACCAGTATGATTCTATGATTACAGGGTAGCAATGTTGTCTTAGCTGTTTTTGGTTAGTCTGGCACATTAGCTGCTGCCACCATTAAAGCACCTATCACAGGTGCTTTAGATGTATCCACAGGTCACCTCAAAGAAGTAAGGATTTCAAAACTCACAAAGGCATACTCCTTAGCATAGAACTCGGGTAAGAAATCTGCATACATTTCATCCTACATATACTTACAGAAATACACTGCTGTTGAGTAGTTTTGTACAAGTAGGCCCCAAATGTACAAGCTACATTAGCAATCACAGTGAGAATAAACAAAACAACTGGAACGTCTACATTCAGTGGACAGAAATAGCCATTTTGTACATAAAAGCTACATGCTAAAGCTCAACTGATCTCTGGCTTCTGATTGGGTTTTCTTTGGAACACATCACAGAATAATACCCTGCAACGGGCACATGGTTGTCCCATTTTAAAACACCTCATTTAACTCCATTTAACTGTGGGACTGGAAAGAAAAGAAAAAACATCTTTTCCAGCATCACTTCCTGACTTCCATCCTCACCAGAACAGTGGAGAAACACACAGACCTCCATCATCATCTGGAAAAAAACCCTACTTTAGCTCCTTCCTATCCTCAACCTTTCTGTCAGCCCTTGAACAAGCACTACCCCTGCACTTGTTCATGCTGGGTCCAACCAATATACACAGCCCTGAAGAAAAGGTGAACTGACCACCTGCCACCACTCCCACCTTCTCTTCTGAATAAAGGCACTTCTCTAGCACACTGCCCTCCACCCCACCTCACCACTACCACCTCTAGTTCACATTCAGCAGAATTCACTAGAGAAGGACCTGTTTTTCAGAATTAAAGCACTGAATTCTCCTGGTTCCGTGAAGGACCAGGCTGCTCAGCCAACCTGGCACAGGGATGGATGACACTTGCTACTTTGTGGAATGGCCTTATCTTTGGATACCGCATTTACCCATCTCACAGGAAAACTTAGTAGGTGTCTAACACTCGGGCATTAAACAGTTTCCCTTTCTTTGCAAGACAGAACAGTTAAAACCCAAGGTATGCCAAGATTACAGTAAGTTCTATACAAAGAAATTCAACTGATACACAAGATATTTTTAAACCTCTCGAAGACTGCAGAACGTTGTCTAATTACAACATGGAAGCAAACTTTTCCACCCACTACTCCCCAAATTCTGTATCTTCAGTTGTAACAACAAAGCTTCATTAAAAACCTTTTCATTATAGATTCCGACTACCCCGTTTGCGAGGGCTATGTCTTGTACGTTTCCATGCTTACTGCCTCAGCCTCTCGGTAAGTGCCGCTATTGTAACAACCGGGGGAGGGAAAAGAAAAAGGACGAAAAAAGGAAAAGACGAAGAGCTAAACACGGGATTTACAGGATTTGGTTTGCAGGAATGCACCATTCTCAGCTGAGGAATCTACGCATCCTGCACAGATGCCACCTATTTCAGGAGCTAAAGTGCGTGGAGCTTCCACCTTCGGCACCGGCCCGCCTTGCTCTCGGCTGCGCGGGACTCCGCTGACCTGCGAGCGAACGGCAGCGCCGAAACAGCCTTCGACAGCGGCACCCCCGTGCTTCCCGTGCCCAGGAACGGTAACACATTAAGGCTGATTTAGCCTCGAAAGCCCAGTGCCGCTGCTGGAAACGGAAACCACCACAACAGCGGCTTGCGTGACCCGCTAAAATCCCGGCTTACCCCGGCAGCCGGCTCGGGGCAGCTCCCCGCACGGGAGAGGCGACAGAGGCGAGGCAAGCCCCGAGGAAGGGACAGCGCTCGGCCGCCGTCCCCGCAAACAGCGCCCACCCTCCCCGCGCCCAGCGCCCCGCCGCTCGCCCCTCGCAGCGGGCACCGCCCCGCCCCGCTCACCGGCGTAGAAGCGGATGAGGCAGCCGGTCTCCGAGTCCATGCCCTCCTCCTGTACCCGCCACAGGTCCCGGAAGCCCAGCTGGGAGAGGTAGTCGTTCTGGATCTGCAGCGGCTTCTCGTGGGCCTCCAGCCGCCGGCCGCTCTCCCCGTGGAGTTGCACGTACAGGGCGGGCGGCCCCGGCCGCTCGGCCCCCGCCGGCAGCTCCCGCCCGCCGGCCGCGCCCGCCGGCGCCCCTCCTGCCCGCCCCGGGGACAGCTCCGCCGGACAGGGCAGGGCCCGGCCTAGCCCCACACCTGCTTCTCCTCTGTCCGGGGGCACCGGGTCCACCTCCAGTTCTTCCGAGGAGGACGAGCCGCCGCCGCTGCTGTAGAGATCCAACCGGTCGGAGACGCTCTCGGCGCTGGGGCTGAAGCTCTCGGTATCGGAGCCAGCTGGCCCCGGCTCCCCAAGAAGGGAGGGGCAAGAGAGCAGCGGCCCCGCCAGGTACAGCTCGGCCGGCGGCGCCCCGGGGCTGCAATCAGAGGGAGCGGGGCTCGGCCGGCCGCTGGCCAAGTCGCTCTCCTCCGCGCCGCCGCCCAGCGGCAAGCGGCCGGGCCGCGCCGCTTCCCCACAGTCACCTCCGACCAGCCCGCTCCGCGTCCCTCGCCGGCTCCTCGGCCTCTCCTCCGGCGGCGGCCGCCGCCCCTCCGCCGCCGCCTCGGGCGGCGCCTCGGCGGGGGCTGCGGCCGACTCGGGCGGGGGCTGCGGCGGCGTGCCCGCCTTGCCCAGCACCCGCACGACGCCGCTGCCGCCCCGGTGGCCGAGCTGCTGCAGCCGGGCGGCCACCTCGGCTGCCGTGGTCTCCAGGGTGCAGAGCACCGGGCGCAGATAGCAGTTCACGTGTCGCTCGTAGACGTGGACGCAGCCCCGCTGCAGGTCCCGCCGCACCCAGTCCCGCTCCGAGGGCTGCAGGGGCTGCAGCTGCCGGGGCGGCTTCAACAGCAGCGCTTTCCTGTCCAAGCTGCGCGTGTCCAGCGAAGCAGCGGGCGCAGCTGCGAGCGAGGAGGCGGCGGTGGAGAGATTCCTCTTCAGTCTTCCTCGCCGCAGGAGCAGGGAGTTGGCGTTGCCGGCCCCACCGGGGGCCGCCGGAGTCCCGCTAGCCGCCAGCGCCACGGGGGGAGCGAGGCCGCCGCCTGCCCCTCGCCTCCGCCGCAGGCCGCCTCCTCCTTTGCCGTCCAGCTGCCCACCGCCGCCCCACGGCTCCGCGCCGCTCTCCGCCACGGGCGCCACTTGACTCCTCCTGCCCGCCGAGCTGCTCTCCGGCTCCCCCCGTCCGCTGCTCGCCGCTGGGGCTTCGTTCGGTCGCTGGTGCGCGGGCTCCATTACCCGCGGGGCCGGGGATGCCGCCGCCGCCCACCTCGGAGCGCCGCGTCCCGCAGGGGATTACGCAGCGGCGGGGCGCATTCCGCCGGTGCCCGGCTCAGCTCCGCTCCGCAGCTGTGGCGAGCGCCATTAGGGCGGCAGAGACCGAGTAAAGCCGCCGCTCCCCGCGCGCTCCCCGCCGCTCATGAATATTAAGCGGCCCCCGCCTCGCCGCTGACAAGGCGCCGGGAGCGAGGGAGGCTCGATGCGGTGACGCCACCGCTCGCGCGGCGGGGCGGGACCCCCGCCGATAAACACAACGTGACGGCGTCTGGGCTCGGGAAGGAGCCGGCGTGGGCTCGCGAGGGCCGCTGGGAAGTGTAGTCCTGCGGCGACGGCCCGCCCAGGACAGGCCCTGGGCTCCGCTTCCCGCCATGCCCGGCGGCTGCCGTCGGACGCGCGGGAGGGCAGGACCCCTTCCCCCGACCTGTTTCCCGGAAGCCGGGCGGGCTGGCGGGCCGGGGAGGGGTTTGTGTCTCCGCTTTGTGTGTGGGGGGGTCGGCGGCCCGCCCGCCTCACGCCGCGTCGCCGCCCTCACGGCCGCCGCCGTCCGCGCTGGTGCGGAGGCCCGGCGAGCGGCTCCGTGCGGCGCGGTGTGTTACAGCCCTGCCCGTGTCCCGCCGCCCGACTTCTCCCCGCCCCCCCCCCCCCCCCCCCCCCTCCCCCCACCCCCCCCGCCCCCGACCCGCCGAGCCGGTGGGCGGGGGGCCAGCCAAGGCTGGAAAACGGAGCTGCCCCCCCCGCGGGGCGCGGTGTGCCGCCGCTCCCCGCGGCAAGGACTCGCTTTCTAGTTATTCGTGGGACTTCGTCCTATGCTCAGTGATTCTATTCTTTAAATCTTCCCAGAAGGTTTTATAGAAACAGCTGAAGGGAAGCCCTATGGCTCGGAGTGCTGAAGCGAGAAACAACATTTATTCTGGGACAAAAGTGCGTGGAACAAAGAATTGCAACGTTGGGTGCAGCCTGAAATGCCGCGTGCCCCATTCCCGCACGGCTCGGGTATTTCAACTCCAGCCCAGCAGCAGCCCCCGCGCCCCTCTGTTCCCGCGCTCTGTCAGAACAACCAGCCCAGCTCCCGCCGGAGCGGCTCCCGGGAGGGGGGTCAGAAGTTCACAAGCTCTCCGTCCTCCGGCCACCACACCCAGCCGGCTGAAGCAAAACCCATCACCCTGTTTCTCGCGGTGATCCTAGAGCGATGCCCAGTCACCCTGTGCCCGCTTACCGAGAGCGGCGGCGCTCAGCTCAGTCGCTGGCTAACCCCGCCTAGCAGCCGGGAAGCGCCTGCAGCGAGCACATCCATTCCCCGCCAGGACCATGTGCTCTGCCTCGGCTGGCTGCACAGACCCCGAGAGCTGAACCCAGGCGACCTTCTCATCCAAAGAGAAACGATCTCTTCAGATCCAAGAGAGGTGAGGTGTGGAAACATGGTGGGAAACGTATACCAATAAATACCTGCTTTGTGAGTAAAATCCAGAGAGTTTGAGTGCTATTTGTCTGACACTATTGCAGGGACTAGAATTACTGAAAATACTTCTTCGAAAGTGCTTAGAAGCAACCATTAAATAGCAACATTTTTTTTCCCAAAAAATACAATTTTTAATGAATTGCTGAAAAGGAAAATTACAGTCGGATATACTGAATTAGCAGTATGAAAATGTGAGTTTTCATGCTGTAAGGACACAACACTATAGTATCTATTCACAGAACTCTCTCATGCTCCCAGGGATGTTCTAGCTGAGTAATGCCAAATGTATAGGGCTGCAACTGCCTGAAATCTTTCCTTTTTAATATCTTTTATTAAATCTCTGTAAAAAATCTTGCTATATAGTAATAAAAAATGCTACGGACTGCACTAAAGAGGGAGGGTGGGGCCACTTACCAGTTATGTCAATGTGAGGAGACATAAATCATCACGGAGAGCCCCAAGATAAACTGAGCGAAACGTTAGTGAGGCTTTGATTAGAGGGTCCACATGACCACCATCACCCTGTGCAGTGAAACAGAGAACAGGTGTTCCCTGAGGAGCTTGCAGTGGAAAAACGTGGCCATGACTGCAGGCTTTTGTAGCAGCGAAGCTGATGTTCCTCTCATCATGAAATTCACCCACATTCTGAACACAACAGCCTGGATTGATCGTGGTCTGCCCGTGCAGTTTGCTGGTCTCTGTCTGGAGCTGCCATCACTAGACGAAGTGTCTTTGGAATTCCTGCTGCACAAGTGAGCCAGGACCATGTCCAGAGCATAGCCTGACAGGAGACACCAGCATTTGGCCGTTCAAGGCTTAAACTGGTTACCAAAACCTTTGGCAGAAGCAGCGCACAGCAGAAGTGCATCCCTGAGTACACTGAGCTCTGGTTCTGGCTTCATCATGCATTCGGGTTCCTTTCCACTGCTCTGCTTCACTCTAATGCCATCTACCTCCTGGAGGGTATTCCAGGTCTCCTGATGTAAATCTGTGAGTGGAAATTTCTCTGCACACACAGACACACTCAGGAGAGAGCAAGCTCTGGGGACATCATTGCCAACAGTAATACTTGAGATAGAAGAGAGATTCTAGGAAACAGTGTCTAGCCCTTCTCTTTGGAGGGAGCAGGGACACAGAAGCTCTGCTTTTCTCCATGTGGGAAATGGTGTCAAAGGCTTCACTGACATCCAGAGAAACAACCTTTCCCTGGTGCTCTGGGCAGCTCACCTCGTCACAGGAGCAGGTCAGGGTGGTCAGGCAGGACTTGTCTTTCATAACCCATGGGCTGCCTGGGCCTGAGCTCCTGTCCTGTGTGTGCCTTGGGATGGCACTCAAGATGATCTGCTCCATGACCTTCCCCTGCACCCAGGTCACACTGACAGGCTTCCCCACAGCTTCCTTCAAGCCCTTCTTGTAGGTGGGTGTCACATTTGCTAACATCCAGTTAACAGGAACCTCCCCAGTTAGTCAGGACTGCTGATAAACGATGGAAAGTGGCTTGGGGAGCACTTCTGCCAGCTCCATCAGTGCTCCTGGGTAAACCCCATCTGGCCCTGCAGACACGTGTGTGTCTAATAGTGTAGTAGGTTGCTGACCATTTCCCCATGGATTAGGGGGGCTTCATTCTGCTCCTCATCCCTGTCTTCCAGCTCAGTTGGCTGGGCACTCAGAGAACAACTGGTCTTAAATGGTCTTAAATGTCAGGCAGCAGCAGTATCCTCTGGCAGACCGTGTGCTTTCTTTGATAGACTAAACATGCTATTTTTTTTTCTCCTCTGGTGAGATAGTATACAGAGTATACGAACACAGAGTTATAGTAATTTAAATAGCCTTGGGTCAGGTCCTCTGTGGGGGGAACTAGTGTAGCTCCAGCACTGGATTTACACCACAGCTTTCTGAGTCTGCACAGAGCAGATACCATCTGTGATACAACTTGGAGAAGAAGGCAGGGACTGAGCTGACCTTGCTCTCTCTCTTGCCAGACTAACTCTCCACGGCCAGCAGCCTTACTAATGAAGGGCTTTATGCAATTAAAAACCAAAGTAGTAGCACTGAAGTCCCGAGGATGGAAAAATCATTGGACTTAGCGCTGCCCTGTGAAATTTGTTCAGGAGCAGAAAGCTGCACAAGGCTCCCAGCATTCCGTGATTCCTGAGTTGCACCGTGAGGAATAAGGGGCCACGCTGCCACTGGTCAGATTTTCCTGAAGATGAAGGCAGCAGTTTCTGTAGTGATCCAGCACCTTCCACTGTTAGTGGCACCAAGACAAGTGATTTTTGCTTTAGGTAGGAAAGCATGTGTAAACTCTGTAAGTACAGGCGTATTTACACTGCAGTCTCATGCTTATGAGAAAACAATGTTATTATCCATTCCCCAGTAACTGACTGATACTCTGAAACTCACCTGGGATTTTGAATCTTGATAGACATTAAGTGCTGTTGTGAGACGCGGAAACTTACAAAGCTGATGTTTGTCAGAAGGAAGCAAGAAGGGTGAAATCCACCTTTCCCTTTCCTGCTGTTTGGAAGACAGGTAAAATGAAACAGCACGCTTTGCAGGCTGGCGTTTTCTACCAGAATCTGGCAAACCTGAAGAAGACTTTTCTGATTATAGGGTTTGTAATAAAAAAAAAGAAAAGAAAAAGTAATTTATCCCAGATCACTGTAAATTATTCCATACCAAAACTCTTCACACTGAACGAACAAATTACACACTCCCACAGACAGGCACAGGAAAGTGCCAGAAGGCCTTGAAGCCATGGGATGACTTTTGTGGATGATGTTACATCCAGAGTTATCAGAGCCAGAGGGTCCCCTGAGCAACAGAGCAGATGAAAGCTGAAATCCTCACAGAAGCTGGAGCTGTTGTGATCTTTGCAGCCCACGACTCTGCTGGCAGCTCCTACAGCTCTGGCAGGAGGTGTCAGGCTCCTGTATTTGCACAGTGAGCTGGCTAACTGCACTGCTGCTTGGAGGCTGGTCACTCCTGATCAGCGTCTGCAGTCTGCCTGCCCTCCTGCTCGCCAGTTCTGCAGAGCCCTCGGGGAAACACAGTGCTGTTTTTAGGGATTTCTACTGACTATGGATGGGATGTCATCCAGAGGGACCTGGACAGGCTGGAGAGGTGGGCCCAGGGAACCTCATGAGGTTCAACAAGAGCAAGGGCACCTGGTCTGCTGGCATCAGACGGAGTAGATCTCTCTCAAAGAGGAAAGAGGATTCTGTCTTATAAATTGGCTGGGCTCATAGATAGAGCTTTAAACTAGGTATGAGGAGGGAGGGGGGAAATGCCTGTCCTTTGGGGAGTGGGCTGGGGACTGTTGAGAGGTGCTGGGCCATCCCCACTGCTACCTCAGGGTTGGTACCAGTCAGGAGGTTCTGGAGCACTGCAAACTCGCTCAAATGCCTGT
>JAOEGS010012046.1:0-20465 GCA_025447755.1 Corythornis vintsioides | reverse complement strand
TGAAGTGCATGTCTCTTGCTATCTGTTCAACTGTGCTTTCACTGCCAGCTCAAGCATGTCTTTCACTGTGGTGACATGCATGACAAATAGTGGAAAAGCTCTGACTGCTAATACTTTTGTCCAACATTCCAGCTTTCACTGGTGGTAAAATGCAGTTAAGCTTGATGAAAGGGTTGTACTCATGAATCCTTGGTAGATGTGCAGTGTTTTATGATGTACAAACAGATGGTATAGCCCTGCTTATATTTTAGAGTCCTACAAGTGATGCTTTTCATATTCAAACTATTGTAATATTTACTACTTAAGAAGCCAAATGACTTTTTTCTTACATTATAATATTTTAACATGTCAAAAAACTACTAGCACCCGTGAAGGTCTGCGGGCTGCAGTCACTATAGTTGATTTTTCTTGCTACAAAATGTTTCTGAAGCACAAAATATACCAGGGTGTGTGGACCGTAAAAGATGAGAGTTTGGACACAACAGTTGAATTATCCAGGGGCTATCAGACAGGCAAACCCAAGAAAATCAGCAATTAGTCATATAACAAGCAAATATTGTTAGACTTATTTTAATTTGTAGAAACTATGAAATAAAAAATGTAGGAAACATAATTTAACTGTGAAGTCATGATCTTACAGGAGAAGTGCAGACCTTTCCAACCCTTAGGGTGTGTCAACAGAAATCCTGCAATCTACATTATTCCAGCTGGAACAGGTCACAATAAGCACAAAAGACAAATTTCTTCCTCCTTGTGTTCTGTGTACTGACACAGGGCAAAAGAAATATTTTCGAGAAATCTTTTGATAGGGCCCACACATGTATAGTATGTGCATAAAATGAAAATAATTTTCAGAATGGGATAGTATTCATATTTTTTTCCAGGACAAAAAATTAATAATGAGGAACAGCAACAGTGCTGGGGTGCTTGACACCAGCAGTACTAGCAGTACTTATATTTTTGAAGAGCCTGAGACACGTTCTCCCACCAGGAATTTCCTTCTGTGCTGATCACATGCTTTCATTTGGTCCTAGTAACTGTATGTCAACAGTGTTCATTACATATAAAACACCAAAAAAATTCTTACTGTGCTTTAGATTGTCTGACAGTGTAATCAGCAGTGGTCTGAGCTAGAAGTGTGACCAGCTCATGACTCCTCTGCCATCAGCCCTGACCCAGGCACCTCCATTAGGTGTTCACTGGAATTTACATGCCCAAGATGATAGAGATGTTTCGTGGGATTTCCAAAATGCCTTGGGTCTAAAAGTCTTGTGACAAGCCATGTTTTTTTGTTTAAGTACATTCTTGACCTGGGTTTTGTATTTGGGTTGCTAATGTAAAACTTAGAAAGTGAACAACCTCCGGTACTGACTGAGTATGCATAGATGAATCCCACTGTTTCTGTGTGCAGCACATAACGTTTCCAGATGGCTTTGATGCATACTTATTATGTTTCTAAAATAATTTGATTGAGTTCAACAAATTAATACCAAGTGTCTAAAAAGAGAAAACAAACAAACACACAACCAAAATGTTTCAAAAATACAAGTAATTGCCTGTAATTGCTGTTCAGAAATATTTGTTTTCACTTGTAAAAAATTTTTGTTGTGTGCTCTCCAACAAGTATTTTGGAAAGCAGCACCCAGAACAAGGTGTTCCTACTCAATGATTGAACTCTTGGCACAAAGTGAATAGGCAGTAGGAAGTCTTTAAAAATAGAGGAGGCAAACAAGGTTCACCAGACAGCCAGAATGCACACACTCTGTTTCCTAAAGCTGATCATTGCCCAGTAAGATTGTCTTTATTTATTTTTGAGATCCACATTACATTCTCACCATTTATCACACAAGTTAGGCGTCTGTGTAACTCCTGTGAATTTCAGTAAAAGTTAGTCATGGAAGTCTTGTTGCGGAGCTGGATTTGAAGTCTTGCAGCACCTACAAATCTGTGTTTAAGTATCTAAGTGACTGAAGAAAAATATTTAAGACTTAAATACTTATAATGATGATCTCCAAATGTTGTGATAGCCTGTGAAATTACAGAAAGTCTGCTGAAATAAGAGAAAACAATTTGCTTTGAAATATAAAATGAAGTGGAATTCAGCTTATTCCAGATTCATCAAAACAATTGTCACATAATCATAAAAATGTAATTCACATTTCTTTTGCACCTCTCAAATTGCACTTGAATATTTGAGGTGTTTTTCCCCTTCTCATCTATGAAAGGAAAAAGGCTATTCATGAGGTTGATGCTTGCAGCTTTTCCCATTAGACTTGCAGGCCCTTAGTAAATGGTAGGTTTCTCAAGGATCAAATCAGTACACCTCACTTTTGTGATTATGAGTTGGAAAAGCTGGGTTTGTAGCTCACCTGGGAATAACTCTCCTGTGACCTCTGAATTCAAAGACAGTCTTTGATTCATAGTCTTGAGTATTTGCAGAAAACCAGTGTCAGGATTTCCTCAATGATAAAGCAGGTATCACCAGATTTAAGGCCCAGAAAGAAATCCTTTGGGAAGAATCACATGAAGTATAGATGAAGATAGGCAGGGTAAGAGTGCTGAGGCAGCAAATAAGGGATGTAGTCTGGAATAATAGGCTGTGTCAGAAGACCCCTTTGGGAAGCTCATAGTCATCACAAGTTAGAGAAGCCTTCAGAAACTTATCAAACAGCATTTCACACAGCCAGGAGGAAAAAAAAAGTATAGGAGGTGATTTAAAGCTGGTCCCTGTGAGTTGTTCTATGCACTCGAGAGCTGTCAATCTTAGACTTTCTGTTTAGCTGAGTTAATTAATTATTTGATCTTAATTTCAGCTCCACACATTAATGTTTTTATAAGTTCCAACACTCTAAAAAGATTTATTTATATTTCTCCCTATAACAAATATTGTATTGCTGCTAATTCTATGTATAGGTGGAAAATACTGCACTAGTTTGATTCCACAAGCTGTGTTTTCCTTCCTGCTAGGTAGCTCTCAAGACTGTACAAACACAATGGCAAAAGTTGAAATATTTTTTCTCCCCAGAATGAGACTGGCAGGTTACACAGATGCTCCTCATAACTATAAATAAGACTATTTTTCCAAGTCTTCAGTCATTCTGGGTATATCCACTGCATTAAAAAATAAATAAATAAATAAATAAATAAAATCAGAAAGTGAAAGAAAATGAAGGTGAAAAGGGCAGTTTTTTAATAGACTCAGAAACAAAGTTCTCTATTTCTTAAGAATTGTCTATTAACCAAATACAAGTGAAAGGATCAGTGGTAGAGCAGTTTTCCCATTTGTTCAGCTATCACCTAGGGATTTAGATCCCTGGAACTCCAAAAAACATTGCAATACATTTTAAGGTGTCCTGAAAAGGCCTTTCATTCTGAGTCATTATTTACACCAAAACAAAATAAAACAAAAAGATAATTTAGAATTTTCCATGGGTCAATTATTCCATATACCTCCCATTGCATGAGGATTTCCTTCATGTCACTCTTTTTCTGCCTTTTAATAGCCTACTATTTGTCAAGGTATTTCAGTGTGAAAATAGTCAAATATGCTTAAATTCCATATTTCACCAGTATTTTGGAGAATAAATCAATGATTGAAGAAAAAAGCTCTGCTTAAGCACATGTTGAAAATTAAGCCCATGCTAGAGTGTTCTACCAAATCAAGATCTGCATTGATCCATGCCTCTGTCCTAAAGCCATTGGGAAGTAAGCACTCATATCACTAGTTTTTCAAATATATTACATTAGAAGTCTGATTTGTTGTCTCTCAAAACATTTAGTTTTCATCTTTTCTTATTTTCTCAAATCTTTCCTAGAACCAAAAGATCTTGATTTTTTCCATGTACTATGAGAGCTGCACTATTTCTCCCATGTTCTACATATAATCCAGAACATCTGTCTTGTAGGGTGTGGGCTTGGGGTATTTTTTTTTAATCACCTCTAGGTGGTTTCAAGGTATCCATCTTCTAATTTGTGATGGCATCTTTTTCTTCCACAGTATTTTACACAAATAGATGTCACATTCTTGCATTGTACCATTCTGACCTCTTTAAGACTCCTTGCAGTTTAACTTTATTCTATTTGCTGGTACCTTTATTTTTATATAACTGACAAATTCAATCAATGTCAAATGTAACCACTCTAAAAATCATCACAAAAGATTAAATACTAAGGGTCATAATGCTGTTCTCTTCATTAACTTCAGCTTTCTGCCAAAGACTTTCTAATCTACTGTGTGATACTGGATTATTTGATTCCATCATAAATCAATAATGAAGAACTACACCACATGCATTATGGAATTTTACTTGTAAAGAAATAAACTTTAGGGGGTTTGTTTGTTTGTTTGTTTGTTGGCTTTTTGCTTTGTTTTTGGTTTTGGTTTTTTTGGGCTGGGTGTTTTGTTTGCTTGGTTTTTTGCTTGGTTGGTTTTTTATCTTTATTAGAAGAGGCCAGAATTATTTGTCATGCAATAAAAACTTTTTTTTTTTTCAATTTCACAGTCATAGTTATATTATAAATATTCATATAGAACTCTTTTCAAGCCTTACCAAAATCACTACACTAGCTGACTAACAGGATTGGTATAACTCTTATATTGGTGGGTTTTCATATGCTCAAAGCTTTATGAACTAAACCTTGGATGTGTCCATGTTGGATACTTTATGGCAATACCTATCCCAGTTTTTTTCAAGCAGTTCAACAACCAAAAGAAGGTACACCAGCCAACAAGCAATGAATATGAGTCTGACTCATCAAATTGTAAAATGATTTGGGTTGGAAGGGATCTTCAGAGATGATCTAGTCCAATGCTGCTGCCCTAGGCAGGGAAATCTTGTGCTAGATCATGTTACTCAAAGCCTCAAGCTGACTTTTAAAATTTCCAGGCATGGGGCACCCACAACTTCTCTGGGCAAGCTGATCCAGTGTCTCACCATTACCCTTATAATAAAAAAATGTCTTAGGTATATTTAATCTATCTAAACTAGGCTCTTTCAGTTTAAAACCATTGCCCTTTGTTCTGTCACTACAAGCCTTGGTAAAATGTCTTTCTCCACACCCTCTTTATATATTGAAAGACCATAATAAGGTGTCTCCAGAGCCTTTCTTACCAGGCTGAAAAAAAAACAATTCTCTCAATCTGTCTTCATAAGAGAGGTGTTCGATACCTGTCATCATTTTTGTGGATCTTCTCTGGACATGCTTTATCAGGTCTATGTCTTTTCCATACTGTGGACCCCAGATATGGATGCAGCATTCCAGGAAGGGTCTTAAGAGAGCAGAGGGAGAGAACACTTCCCTTGACCTGTTGGCCACAATTCTTTTGATGCAGCCCAGGAGGTACTTGGCTTTCTAGGCAGTGAGCACACACCTCATGTTCAATTTTACATCCACAGGTACTCTCAAGTTCTTTTCTGCAGGGCTGCTCTCAATCAAATCATCACCTAGTTTCTAATGATATTAGGGAATGCCTTGGCTCAGGTGCAGGACCTTGCACTTGGTCTTCTTATATGCAGTCATGCATTCATTTGTAAAACCTCTGTTCATTACCTTTGACAAGTATTAGTGACTGTGTTTTACTTTGTACTGACATGAACTGGAAGCACTCCCATAATCAGGAGCTGCATTTCATCCAAGGAGTAGTAACATCACAGCTGGGTCTAAAATGCCTAAGCTTTTAGCTTAAGTGGAGCATCAAGGAGAACGTTTCTTACACACAAGTTGTTTGAAAAGTGCTAGTTCAGCTACTTCTGCATGACAAGGGACAATGCTAAATGCCCATACCTATTGCAATCAGTACTTCCATTGGTTCCCATCTTCTGTAATTAGATGCATGTATATTACAAGTAGTTCCCATACAAAAATTGACACTTTTTGAGAGTGAAGTGGAAAGCAGAGGAAGAAGGAAGCAGAAACTTTCCCAATTTCAATACTTTCCTCAGGGAAAATTCAGAAAGGGTGCCAGGAAGAGAAGGAGTGGAACAAGAGAAAGGAGATAAAAAATCTACCTTCTCTTCCTTTTCATTATATCAGAGGGCCTGAGGTGTTAACTTCATTGCCTCTCATACATATCACAGCTCCTAGGGATGGAGCTGCAATGGTGGTTTGGAGGTTAGAACACTAATTAATTTAGTCTCTGAGCTCTGCCAGTCTTACAGAATTGACTTCTCTACAGACTGACTCATTATCATCATAGCAGCTGTACCTTACACAATATCTGCCACTCTTCACATGAACTAATAACTCACACTGTAATTGCTTAGAAGAGAATAATTGTGAGAACTTGGCATTTTGACAGTGTAAGGTAAGAGTCAGATACAGCAAGTTCTGAAATGCAATAGGATTTTTTACAGCCTCTACCTTGTTTTCAGCCCATAGGAGATGGATGCAGGGAGCAGGGGCAGAGTGTAACGTGAAAGCAATCTCTCCAGGGGAGAGGGAGGAAGCAGAAAGCCATACTGCAAATTTCACTGACTACAGTGAAATGGAGGACATAGGGCAATATGGAAAAGTTTGAACAATTTTCCTTATCTTTCAAAAAATGTGGCAAAGTCTATCTCAAGTTCCCTAGCAAAAGCTATCAAAATGAAGAGATATAGTCCTTTAAAAAATGCTGCAGTGATAATTTCTCTCTATACCATTCTCAAGTCTGGTGGGAGAGGGCAATATTTGACTGGACCCCAGTTAACACCTCAATTTAGGGGCAATAGAAAAAAGAACAATAAGGAATTAGGAACAATAAGAGAAACAATGTTCACCACACAAACTCCAGAACATTTCTTAAGTCTGCTACAGACTTGAGTTAGTTCCTATGTGTCTTGTGTTTGGTTCAGATTCATTATTACCAGCAGCTGCTGGCCCAATCAGTTTGAAGGGGCTGCAGCTGGAAGGGGTCACAGCCAGGATAAACAACTGAATCAGCAAATGGGATGTTTGATACCATACTCAGTCTGCCTCTATAAAAGGGGAGGGCTTGGGTAGTATTGGTGTACCTGTTTTCAGCTTATTTTAGGATGTGTATCTAATGTGGCTGGAGCAAGGAAAGTTGGCATCTTGGGCACAGGTAGAGTTTTACTGGCTTCTATTACTTACTCTGTATATAATTTAATTAGTACTATCATTAGTACTGCTGTTTTCTTCTCTCTTTATGTTGTGCTATTAAGATGTCCTTACTACCTTTTTTCTTCCTGCTCGTTCTCCTTCACATCCTATGGTAGGGGGAGAAGCAGCAACTTGTAAATGATTGTGTGATGTTTAACTTTTAGAAGAGTTTAAATTATGATACCCCATGAATAGCAGTACATGTTACAGGCAAATACAGGTGCATGATCTTGAAAAGAGGTGCTAGGCCAAGTGTCAAGGTGTTGTGAATCCTCATTGGTTTTCTTTATGCACAGGTCAAACAACTGGGCTTTCACAGATGTAGTTCCCATATAGTCCCATGTGAGATATTGGACTGTTCTGATAAAGTTATTTCTCTCACTAGAGCACTGTTAGGTTACATGACAAGAACACTTTTTTTCTTTCCTGAAGATATGTGTAGAAATATTTGTAATATTTCTTATAATTAAAGTGAAGCCCTTGATCTATGAGGTTAGTGTATGCCCAGTAATAATTTACCCAAGTGTATAGGGTTTAAGAGGAAGAGAGAATGTATGAAGTTGACCATTTTCCATAGACAGAACTACATTTATTTTTATTTTTTTTGTCTTTCATTTTAATTTCAGTGATTATTTAGGTTAGAGTTAAAAAAAGAAAGAGCTGAGAGTGGCAGTCTGTTTGAGGTACAGGTTTCTAAAGTTCCTTTCTGCAAATAGTTCAGGACTACAAGATCTTGGGGCATCTGTCCCATGATTTCTACATTTGAACTAAATTTCTGTATTTTTACCACTAAAACTTGTCACAGTTACAGGTTGTAATCTTTCATGGGCAAAGAAAACTGGAAGAAATTCCTCTGTTTCTTTTGGGCTGTGATTTCTGTCTGCTTGTGAATGATGGATGATATGTATCTTTAACATTCAGGGTCATCTGTTGGATGACAAAGGGACTTCACTCAATCTTGAGTTTGAGAGGGCCTGCAAAATGTCTTATCTAGCTCTTTGAGTACTTACATAAATACTAATTGTTGTACAATTATTTTTTTTATTCATTCATTTTCTCCACTTGCCTATCACTTTTTCAGGATTTTGGAGAGTATTAGGCTGGGCCATTTGTCTCTCTGTAGTTGTAACTAGTAATAATTATAGTAGTCCACATTTGTTGTGTTGAAATTGAGTTCCAGAAGGGACACAAAAGGACAGATGCTGTAATGGAAGTCATTGCTGTACAGGAAGGTAGCAATGGAATGTGATGTATGCCTTCCTGGTGCACAGTATAATAGGAGGAAATTAGACCTGCCAAATAAAAGGGTCAGGGTCAGAAAATGAGTTTGATTGTTTTGGCTACATTAGAAAGGATAACTAACTTTGAGCAGCCATAAAATTATCAAAGTAGAGTCTTAATGTCCAGTGCTTCTTCTAAACCAATGCTCTCCTGCAAGTAGCCACAGTAAGATGCCACCATTATGGTTGAGTGAGATAGGAACAGACTATAGCATGTTGTTGCCTGCACCATGTTACTTAGCCATGACAAAGTCCTGACTGTATTCCTACATTGTACTTTGAATAATTTTCCACCACATTATTGGGTCAGTTCTTTCATACAGCTTAGAAGCAGGAGACATTTTCTAATTTGGAGAAATAGCCAAAGGACATGAAAGAAGGTGATCTGATAGTACCTGCTTCCTCAAAAATGGTGACCAATGGGAGATGGGCTTGTTTGTTAATTTGTGCTTGTGTTAAGGCTTACATTCTCTAAGACAAATGTTTAATTTCCTCCACAACGTTTGGAAGAACAGAAGACAATATCAATACATCACCCTGCACATCTTGTTTTCCTACTTGTGATGTCAGCTGGTGCACTCTAGTTTTAAGCTAGAGAGAACCAAAACTTAAGATAAATGGATTAAATTTGTCACAATCCAAACAGAAGCTCATGCCCTGAGCTCATACATCAGGGTAGATTCTGGTTTTGGTTTTTTTGATAGAGTCTGTGGAGAAGGTTTAGGTGGATGTGAAGAGCTGCAGCAGCAATTTCAGGAAGAGCTCATCAGAGCTGTATTTTTCTAGATCCACAATTGAAGTACAGAAGAAATATGTTCATGCTGAAAAAGAATAGTTGGCAAGGAGTATAAAACAGTGAGCTCAGTATGCCACTGCACAGACCCAAAACACTCAATCTACTCTATAAACAGGCAGCAAATGTACAGTGTCATTGATCAACAGCCTAGATATAAATCACCACTTTGATGTATGTGCCTATTGATTAAATTTATGAGATTCACTGCTAAGGTGCCACTCATTCCAGGGAAGAAGCTGATTGTTAGCTAAGTTTACAATGTACTTATAAAGCCTCCTGTATTGGAAATATTATCAGAAAATGTACGTACACATAGAGCTGACTATGTAAGAAGGAATACAGTATCTTACCACATTACACTATATTTTAGAGAAAACTTAAGATTCCTCATCTTCCACTTTATAGTTGAGAACAGCCTACTAGATAAGGCATTTTCTTGATGAAATAAATTAAATACCTTTTGTGCTCTCATTAAACATACACTTTTTCCAACATTTTTTTTTTTCACCCTTCAGCAAGCAGCCCACATTCATCAGATTCTGCAGACATCCCTGCCATGAAACAAAACTTTGAGGTCAAAAGCTCTCAGCATAGGTTTCTTCATATACTTTTGAACAACTCTGATCATCTGAGATATTTTAACAATGTGGTGACACTTGGCTGTCTGCCATGTGAAAATTGGTATCTGAAATAATTTTATAGCAATTCCAACATCAGCTGCCTCCACAGCAATTATTGTACATAACTCAGAGCTGTGGTTTCCTTTTCCATGCATACAAGGTAAGTCTCAGAAAACTGTACAATATTACTAAAAATGTCACTGCCTTGCATCAGTTTAAGCAGCCAAGTCAATTTGGTTTGTGCATGTGCACAGTGATTATATCTTACATTTTCCATTTAAGCTATTGAAGTCATGCTTGCTAGGGGAAAAAAAAAAAAACAAAACCAAAACCAAACCAAACAAACCAAAACTATGGATTATTCTGCCTCAGTATGTGAAAACCATGTGAAAACCATGATTGATGACATGGCTCCAAGGAATAAGCCTCAATGACATCTGCAGCACTGCTATGAGGTTAGTAAAAACCACAACCTGTGAATTGAGAAAGAAACCCTTAAAAATGACTGCTGACAAACACAATGAAAGAGATTTATGAATTGCCTACTTCAGGAGTGCCCATCCCTTATGATGTGAATGGCTTGTCTCATTCATTGTGTTACTGGGACATGAAAATGTTTTGTTTTGTTTTAGTTTGGGGGGGGGGGGGGGCGGGTTGTATGTGTGAGTTTTGTTGTTTGGTTTTTTTTTTTTTTTTGTCTCCAGTGAGTGAATTTCAGTGACTCCCTTCCAGGGAAACATGAATCATGTAGCCACTGAACTTTCAGAGATGTTAGCCCATTATTCACTTAATATTTCAGGGAAACAAGATGTCTTTAGCTCCCACCAAAAGGGATATCAGCTTATCAACAGCAGATTTTAGCAAGCCTATTATATGGCTGTAAAGTCAAAGCCACTTTTAAATCCAATTATCCGCATTCTTACAGCCTTTATTGCTGCAAATTTTATTACTAAATCTTTGAAGTTTGATATCTCTTGTGTTAAATATACTCAAACAGTACCCAGTTCACAGTGGACAGTCCTCTCTCGAGTGTGTTGTTATAAAATGTATTCAGGAATCGACTACAAGACTCTTGACTGCATACAGATAAGGACACAAAGGTTTCCACTGTATCACATAGTAAAAATAAAAATATTAAAGACAGAAAAGGCAGTGGGTCAAATATTTAAAAAGGAAGAAGTCCGGTTCACAGATAAGGGCTATTCTCAGAACTATACAAGCCATGTAACCAAGAGACCTGTAGTGTCAAAGCATCTTACAATCAACCCTAGCACTGACACTATGACCTCCTATTTTAATCTGGAGAATAACCACACAGCTGTAAAAGCTAAGTTGGAAATAGACATGCTTCTTACACTTGTCCTTGTTTGAGTGAGAACCGAGCAAATTCTGCTCAGTGATTTTATTTTTCAGCTCAGATTTTCTAACTAACTGCACTTTCTGAAGTTAGCAACATGTTTTGAAGACAGTGTCTGCTTCTAGCAGTGATAACACTTTATGTTTAGAGTTACTACCAAGGATACCAAGGCTACTGCCAGAACTTGTGTATCATACTGGGGGTGCAGAAAGTGAAAGGCCACACCTGCAGGGAGGAGTGCTCAGGACAGGTAACCCCAAACTGATCAATGAGGTATTCCATCCCATAGAAATTATATCCAGTATATACAGCTCAGGGATCTGGAGGGTCTCTAAGCTAAACTAGATATGTAAGCTAAACTGGCAGGCTAAGCAAGCTAGCTGCTGGGTTAGGCTATTGGTTTGGGTTGTTGGCATTCTTCCTCTCTTGAGGGGTCCTCCCCCTCAGAGCATCAAGGAGGACTCTGTCCATTCTGCCTTTGATCCCAATTGGTATGTTCCTGAACTGATGTAATTACCATCGGGGGTTTGGGTTTGCTACTGGTTTTGTACATATTTGTATATATTCCATTATTATTATTTTCATTAAATTGTTCTAGTTTCCTTTTCTAATCACTAAGTTTTCTCTTCCCCTTTGAGGAGGGAGAGGGGTTAAAAAAAGAGCATCTGTTATCAGTCTGTGGGTTACCCTGACCCTAAACCGTGACAGCATGTCAGGTATTCTCTAGTAGAATCTCACTATCCAGTGAAGAAGAAAGGAAGAAATTGCTGAATCTATATGTCTAGCAATTCCTAAGAGATTTACAGTTCATGCTAAATGTAAGAGAGATACAGTGACACTTATCCAGCTCTGAAGACTTTTTGTGGCTAGGATCTTAGGAGCATATAGAAGTTGCATGGAGAGAGTAACAGTTAGTGCAAAAGTTCTGTGTTGTTAATTTATGTCAAGCCAGAAACTTTCAAAACTACAGAAATACTATGGATCTCAACAGCAGTGAAGTTAATTTATGATTGTGTAAAGTCAGTCTCTTTGGAATCTTACTCTGCCACTCGTGTGTAGCGGTGTGCACCTGCTAAAGTGTTATCATAGAATCATGTGGGGTTGGACTAGATAATCTTCTAGGTCCCTTCCAACCCCTAATATCTGTGAATCTGTGAATCATGGAATGCTTTGGGCTGGAAAGGACCTTTAAAGGTCATCTAGTCTAACACACACACACACCCTCCCCCCCCAGGGAGCAAGGATGTCTTTAACTAGATCTAGTTAAAGCCCTGTCCATCCTGACCTTGAACACTTCCAGGGATGGGGCATCTAACATCTCTGTGAAACTTGTTCCAGTGTTTCACCACCTTCATTGTAAATAATGTCTTCCTAATATCTAGTCTAAATCTGCCCTCTTTTGTTTAAAACAATTACCTCTTGTCCTGTGACAAAAGGCCCTGATTAAAATATTTAATATTTAATAGCAGCAACTCCTCATGGGTTGTTTTTGATAAAAGTAAATGGTTTAAAAACAACCAGGTCATCATTGTCATCCTTGTTGGCAGTCAAGAAGCCCTTTGGTCATCCTGATCACAATATTTTGACTGGGATGAGGAAGAGGAATACTAAAATTCTACACTATTTTTCTCAAATACATATAATTCTGAAGTTTGTTTAAATACTTAAATTTTTATTTAAACATGGTGCAAAAGGAAATTATTTTTTCCGTTTGCTTTTTGTCTTTTCACCCAAATGTGTAAAACAATTTAATTGTGAAGCAACACTCCAGCCCAAGGAGTCCAGGTAGCACATCAGAACACTTCTATGATACACCACTCAAAGTGACATATTTAATGAGATGTCATTTAGCAGTGAATAGGATATATATGTGGTAATACATCCTCTAATACCTCAAGGTCCAAAAGATGTCCACTCACCATGAGCATTCAGGCATGTTAATAAGATTTGTTTAACCTGAAATTATTTCATGCTGTTGTTATCTGTCATGAGGAAATGGGTCCACTAATGAAATATACATCTGGTAGTTAATATAGAATGGGTGAATCATCTTCTGTATTATCATTCATCTTATCATTGTTATACAGAAGACACATTTTTCTCTGTTCACTTGCAAAACATCCAGGACTATATTTTGAATCCTTTGCTTTGTTGATCAAAAGCAAACTTTTTCTTTCCCATGTATGTACAACAGGGCTATTTATTACTGCTTCCTGTACCCATCAGCAAAAAGTTTTTGCTGATTCATCAGTAAGAAAGCCTCAAATAATTTGTAGATCATACCCTCTCCTGTGAGAAATGTGAATTATATGGTCAACAGAGCCATCAGCTACTTGCATCAGTAGCTTTTTCTCAACCAATCCCTGGAATAATTATCTACATTTTCATTACCTCAGGATGACATTAATGCCATTCAGTGCTGACTGGTCGGCCTGATAAAGCCAAGCATAAACCCAAGCTGATGATGAATGTGACTGACAGTTTTTAGAAGAAAAGCAAAAGTCAGGAGCACATATCACCTCCTCAGAAAGAGCTGTATTTGGTTGTCAGTTAAATATATGATTTTTAAAAATTGTTCTGTTTGATATGCTGCACAGAAGTTACATGATCTCATTATAGCTTATACCACTTTCTCCTCAAGTTCCTGAATGTCTGCAATAGTAATCTGTCAAATCTCAGGATTTGTGTCCATTTACAGAGTAAAAATTGTATACTGTCAATAAGTACCAAGCAACACTTTCAAAGGAAGCAGCTTCATAAGGGAGTGGAGGAAGAAGGGCAGGAGAGAGAATAAGGATGTTGCTTCAAACCTAGGGTGCAAAGTAGTCACTGTTGTCCCACAACACCCCATGCTTCACAAGGCACAGAATTCTGAAGAAAAAAAAAAAAAAAAGTTTCATGTTGCACTGAGTGTGGTAAACAAGAATTTAAGCAGCAGATTTATCTGGGTGAAAAGGAAAATTTGGAGAACTGAATGTGAAAGGAATACATTCAGCATAGTAGCTGGTAGCTTATTTCGGTGTATTCAATTCTCTCTCCTTCAGTTTGATCTTATGTTTTTTCCCTCTATTGGTGTGCCAGAGATTTGTCTTTGACAGACTCAGTCACGTTTTGTCATTGTTGTGAAAATGTAGGCTTCAGGGGGTAGTTTGGGTTTTTCACAGCAAATTTGTGTCACAATTTTTCAGTAAACATGCAAATAATGTTTGGAAACAAGGCTGTGATCCAATCAGGAGAAAGTGTTGGTTGGGAAAATTCAAAGGGGGAAGATTTTTCCAAAACAAGAAAAAACTTGCACATTGACAGAAATGGTTTGCTTTAAAATTGCAATAACTTTCTGACGTTTTCAAATGTAAAATATTGAGATTTTTTGACATATAATTTTTACTCTTTGTATTGATAAAGAGCTTTTGAAAAATAGTTTAGAAGGATCTAAAATGATCCAAACTCTCTCTTTTTTTCTCTTCAGTTCCAAATGAATTATTTGAATGGTTTTGGTTCTTTCATTGTCTTAAATTTCTAATAATCCTAAAAACTTTGAATTCTCCTTTTATCCTCTCTTTCAGAGTCAGCAAATTAATCTTCAAATGCATTTCTTGTCCAGCTCATCTTGGCACCATAAAGACATTCAAGGTAATAGAATACTGGCCTAAACTTTTGGTGATAATAAAAGTGAAATGACTATGAAATACTGGTATTATCTTCAATTTGCCACAGGAGATGAAGGGCCATTCACTCAGAACCACTCTTATAAGCTGTCTGCCAATTCAAACTATTGTATGGTCTACATTTCTCCCCCATATAATTTGTTCACTTAATTTGAAATCCTGTGATCCTTTGCAATTCCATTTCTCCTTTCAATTACTTGCCTTATTCATTTTCCTGAGTAGCCACCTGAAATTGCACATGGACTGCCCACATACATTTAACTATTTTTTCTCATTCTTTCTTTTTTTCCTTTTTTTTTTGCAATCTTTGTTCTTATTTGGAAGCAAATAATTTTCAACAATTCCAGTTTCCTTTAACCTGACCTTTTCTTATCCAGTTGTCTTCCTATTTACCACTTGTTTTACTTCATATTAAAATTCCCTGAATACTCTTTCTTAAGAAAAAAAAACCAAAACAGATTTGCTATTCTTATGCCTTCTTTCTGTTAATGACAGATAATATTCTTACCTGCTTTGTGCCATCTGTTGCTGCTTATTTGCAAGCAAAATTAAAGTAACACTCTTCCTGTATCATCATGGACACATCACTGAAGACAGATGCTCAGTGAGTAGCAGTGGTCAGAAAAGCAAATGAGATGTGAGACTGATGTAGAGAGGGACTACAGAATAGCATTGTCATGATTTCTGGATGAGCTGACACTTTTTTGGTCACATTGGACTTTGCCAAATGGAGACAGACTTTGGCACCTCTGCTAGTGGAGCATCCTCCTGTAGACCACAGGGTCAAGCTTTGCTTAGCCCCACATGGGCAGAAAGGGAATACATGTCCTTAGGAAGTAACAAATGCCCCATCTCAAGTATCCTGTCTCTGTGTGCAGGATACCCATGGACTGCTTCAGGTGGCTGTTTGGAGACCCAATAGCTTTATAAACAAAACATCAACAGATAAATGTCTATAGCAGGATGAGGAAAAACTGTTCCCGTAGAGACTAAGCTGACACTTCTTACCCAGGGAGAGGAACTTGTTTCTGGCCTACACCTTCCCACTGGCTAAATCTCACCTCTGAGCTGTCAGAGGTCTCCATTGTCATAAGAGCTGTCACTTTTCCTGTATTGGGACTATACATATTCCAGCTTCCTACAAATAGTTCTGCAGCTGTTCATAGCTCAGTCATCTTCCAGATTCAGATATCATGTACTCTAGTTGTTTTGTCCTCACTCCCAGAGTCTGGAAGCTATTGCCTAAAGCCAAATTTCAAAATCTGCTGTCAGCACATTTCAAGACACACTAACTTAAAATGAGACAAACTTCTCCGTCTGTCTGGCGTGATTCAAGGGAAACATGTCATGTTTACAGATGGCTTTTTGTTATAAAGTATTACCTGTCAGGTGATACAGTCATAAGTTGCCTCCTGGTCTAAAAAGAGCCCGAAGCAAGGTAAAATAATTCTCAGTTTTCTAAAAGAGTACAGTGACAATATTCCCACAAAGGAAGGGACAAGAATCTGGCCTTCAAAATACATTATTTTCATATTTTGTGCAGCTTACCAGAAGTAGATATTCCATTGTTTAAGATAACAAGAGCAATAAACAGGCTTTACTAATACCATACATCATTGGCCCTGAAAGCCTTGCCAAGCATACAAACTGTTTTGCTTAACTTGGTGTGATTGGGTAATTTTTTCTCACTTTCTAAGAAAAGCAGTAATTTCAATACTTTCTAAGTATAATTTAGATGTCAATTTAGATGCAATTATGTCAGCTCATTTCTCAAGTTTCTTATTTAAATTGTTGGGGGCAGGAAAGCACAAAGCTCGAACAAGAGATTGCAATGACTCTGAAAGGGTGATGTTGCTTTAGGTGTCCATCTGCACCAGATCTTCAAACAACATGCACCTTCCCAAACTCCTGTGCAGACTATTAACACTTTCTATAGGAATGACAGAGTAAATTGACACAAACTACTAGGTTCCTTCATCATGCAGATAGCTAGGCTCAAAGAAAGGGCAGGCTGGGTTTCATGAAGCTCAGCCAGAAGTGAAAACAGAGTGTCTTGTGATTTGAATTAGCAGTTAAATTACTGCCCACTCGTGGCAAGATGGCAGGGACTTGGTCAGACTGCCAGGAAGAAAAAAAAAAAAAAAAGCCTTCAAACAGACATCAGAAACCCATCTGCAACCGAAGCAGATCTCTAAGATTTGATGGTGTCATGACGGTTTCCCACCTCTTTTCCTGTCAGGGAAGAGGTCATCTGCAAAGCATGGAGACTGGTGGCTAGTTGGAAAATGCCATTCTATATAAAAATTGTTTCTGCTGCAAAGCTTGAAAGTTAAACACTGTGCAGCACCAGCACATAACAATGTAAATGCAACTCTTCAAAACAGTGTCTTACAACAAAGAATCCCCCCCCAAAAAAGTCACTGTGAAAATCTGGGTACAACACTATATTTTTATCTCTTATTTACAATCTAAAATTGAATAATAATCCTAAGTGAATTAAGTAAATTATATGTTCATGAATAATATGCTAACAAATATTGCTTCATAAATAGTGGGCCCATATTTCTTCCAGCCAGTACATAGGGATGAATGTAATGAATGATCTATCTCCTTATATATGACTAAACCTAAAGCAATTTTATCAGCTTAACAAATCCTTTGGGATAGTAATACTGGTTGCTTCCTTCAAATCAGGAACCTGAAAACTTTAAAATCTAGGCTTGCAAAATACATTAAAAAAAAAATTATAGCCTGAAACATTTAACAGTTTTATGAAATGAGTAGCAATTTCAGATTGATTTGTTGTTTTAATGGCTGATTCATGAGATCCTTCTATTCGCAGCAGAGTACATCAAGGATCTTTTAGTTCAGACACTTGAAGAAGCTAGAGACTGGAGAAAATCAAGGGCAAGGGCAATCACTGAGAGGAGAGGTATGGCATATCATTCCATGAAATATTACATCTGTTATGTGTATCCTAGCTCAGCAAGGGCAGCTTTTCCAGAGTATTTTCTGTACCTTCCATTCTTAAATGTATGTTTCAGTGTACTTTACAAGCAGTGAGATCTTGTTACTCTCTTCCTCCTTTTACAACAGAGAAACTAAGGCACAAAACAATTAGAAAGTTTATTTTTAAAGGTGTTGAGCACACCTGCTTGACCTAAAGTTAATGGGACCTCTGCAAATCAGACTGTAAATGTTAAGTCTGAAGTGATAACTGCCTCCCATGTTGGCAACAGGAAGAGAAGATGGAGCTCGTCTCCCCTAAATTTTGCTGTAACCATCAATTCTCACCTTTATAATGACAACTTTTTTTATTTTGTAGAAAAAAAATTGAAACATTTGGCTTGTGATACCATGTTAATAAATGATTCAGGCCCTCTTTGATCACCTCCCGAGGTCTCCTTTGGCAGAAAAAGGGTGACATTCTTCACAACAGTACTTCCATAAGATGGGCTTGTAGAGCATACATTTATTAGGGACAGTCTCTAAAATCGTTAGCCAGATAACATTACATTATACCCCTATTATATATGCCTCATGTACTTTTTTGTCTTGTCTGTCAGCAATTAACAGCTAAGCCAAGTGTATTTTCTCCAACTCAATTCACAGTAAAATAGGTCTTTAAACATCTACAGAGGAGGCATGCAAGGTGTTCATGTATTACAGTGATAAATGTAGCACAAATTAATTAGAAGCTTATTTTGCATCTATGGGGCCAGCCCTAGCCCCTACCACTGACATGGACTCCTTCTGAGAACTTTGACTGGAAAGTGAGGATTTGCAAAGTCTCTGTGACATGAACTACATGCAGTAGTAGTAGTATGCAGAACTTTACATGCAGAACTTCTATTGATTTTTATGTGTTTGAACAGCAAGCAAAGCTGGCTGCAACATTGTAAGGTAAAAGCCAATCATAAAAAAATGTTGTTAGGGAATGTATAAATAAAAGAACTCTTAAGTCAAAAAAATAACAAAGAGTAATGGAATAGAATATCAGTAGTCAATGTTCTGTAGGAATCACTGCAGCAGAAGCATTCAGGTGAGCTAGTATTTTATAATAAGACAAGTTTGAATATGTAAAAATAATAAGCCATAATAATTGATCCCATCTGTAATGAAATCATCACTTAGTATTTCCATTCCAGTCCTATTTGGTCTCGATTTGGGAGTGATAAAAAGAAGCCTTAACATTAATTGCAAAAATGCAGAATAACTAATGATCTATGGTCAAAACCATACCCATGGCTTCTATACTCAAATTTGGTCTGATTGTGCTTTCAAAGCTCCCTTTGCTGTAGATGGGATCACATTCAGCAAGTCCCTGAAACCTGAGGACTTCAATCTGGACCTTAGGAAGAAATGGATCCTAGTATGAGTGGGGAAGAATCCAGTCCTTGCCAATGAGAAAAGCTGTTGCCAGATTTGAGATGGAAGAGAACAAGAATGACAATGCCAGACTGAGAAAGATGCAGAACCACAGTTAATATTCAGTGGAATATTTCTGATCTGCTAAAGGAAAGTTAAGGAGTCTAGTAAAAACTTTGCAGGATTGGACTGATATGTGGATGTAAATCTCTTCAGTAGCATTTAAGAAATAAAATACTGGGGTTTTTTTCTTTTCTAGAAGGATCTAACTTTCCAGGTATAGAGATAGAAATTATACTAATTTGGGTGAAAATGTGTTTATAGATAATAACATTTTTTTCTGTCATCTACTAGATAAAAAAAATTCCTTTGGCAATGAAGAAGGACACTGTAGAAAAACTAGGTATAGAAAATTAACTCAAGAAGAGTGACCTGGAATTAATTTTGTCTAAACAAAATGAAATAATAGATGTAAATCTGTAATTGAGATTCTTAGAGGAAACTTTGATTCTAAAAAATGTAAAGTTAACTGCATGAGAAACTGGGAGTTGAATAGAGATGGCATCCTGAATTTTATTAGGAGAATTACTTTTTTAAAAAAAACTATCCAAAACTTCATCCCTGAACAATAAAAAAAAATGTAGACAACAGTTTCAGACTTGCTTGGATCAAAAGGATGTCAAGAGAAAAAAAAAAAAAAAAAAGAGAAATCTAAAAGTAAAAATAAATACATAAATAAGTGGAACCCTAAAAAAAAAATTAAAAAAATTTAAAATTCCAGAAATAAAGTTACGTTTGGAAACAGGGCCATAAAATGAGAATTTCCAGAAAGCCACGTGAGTTATAGACACATCAAAGCATACTAAAAGAGCAAAGTAATGCGCACCTGAATAAAAAGCAAGTGCAGTTCTCCAAGGATACTGCTTAGATAATGTATTCCTAATAGATATGTGAAAGCCATGAAAATATTTTACTAGATATTGTTAAAACCTTAACCATCATTTTGCGCAGATCTCTGGTTCCTAGCAGAAACCAGTTCTACACAAGATAAGCAAATATAAATTTGGACTTGTTTACTAAACCAAAGGTTCAGGAAGAATCCAAAAGCATCCTGTGAGCTTATCTGAAGAGCAAACTAGAATTAAAAAAACTTCAAGAGACAAGACTTGCCAAAGAGATAAACACTAGCCTTAAATAAATTTACACTGGAAATGTGGAGATATTTTCTAGTCATAAGCAGGAAAAGTAATAGCTTCTCTGCAGGAGAACTGCAGC
>JAOEGS010012043.1:76069-101729 GCA_025447755.1 Corythornis vintsioides | reverse complement strand
AAGTAATAATTAAAAAAAAATACAGAGGGAAAAGAGTGACTCTGCATATACTCTTAAATAAATGTAGATGCAGATAACAAAAAGTGGACCAAAAATTTCAGGAGCAGAGCACTTAGAATATATTATTTCAATCCCTAGTCCCACAGATAAAGGTAAAAAAAAGAGCATGTGAATTAGTTCACTTAAGTCGAAGATTCCTGATCATTTTCCAACAAACATTTCAGGCTCATTTTGAAAAAACACACCCGAGACAAATTTTCTCCTAGTGTTTGCCTGAATGGCACTCTTGCCTCTGCATAAGAATGCTGCAGTGTTTTCAGCTCCATTCCAATATTTTTTTTCCCAGTGTTTCACTTTGAACTGAAGAAAATGAGAATTCTGAAGGCGCACCCTTTTAAAAAAAAAAAAAACAAAAAAACAAACAGAAACCAAACAACTTGAGTCACATCAGGTCACAATGACTTGGCTTAACTGGCTCCATAAAGCAGTGCAGTTGGCACTATCTGCTCTCAACAGCGTGGTGGTGATTTTGAATGAAAATGTGTGTGCTTGGAAGCCTGCTGAAAGATGAACATGGAGACACAGATTTCCAGCTCTCAACCCTATTCTTCGTGCTGGCAAAGCACCTGCATGTTGTTACAGGGGGGTGCCAAAGTTGGTTTGGAGGCAAGAGTTTACTCCCTCCTTCATCTGTACCCCCTTGCATGGCATTCTCAGGCTGGCTGGCTTTGTTTATTCTCAGTTTAGTGGTGTGACAGCCTCTGGTGTTCCATCCCAAAAGTAAAACCTATTTTTAAAGTATCTTGTTTCTCAAGAACGACCCTGTGAGATTCATGTATCTTCATCAGAAAACCATTCTTTAAGGGTTAGCTGGCAAACCTGGAATTCAGAAGGTTCTGCCAGTACCATGATTATATCTCAACTTCTCCAAGCCATGCTTAGAAGCTGCCAGCTCCCACCTTGTCACAGCTGAAGAGGACAGAGCTGAAAGTCTAGATGTGGCATTGTGGAAGTAATTCGTGCAGAAAGCAAGAGGGATGAGGCACTGTTTTCCCCCACTTTTCCCCTATGATTAATTCAATGACTTGACTTAAGCCATCCTGGAGTAGAATTAATATAATACAGTTATAAATCAGGCCTACTGATTCACTGACAGTGCCCCTGTAGGACCTTCCTGAGCAGCCAGCCTACTGAACATTGCTCAGAGCATTGTCTTCCCAAGCACTGTGCCATGCCATTTCCACAGAAAAATTGTTTCCTGACACAGCAGAGACTGATCTCCATGCTTCCTGCTTAGTTAATGCATTATAACCACATTGTTTTGCACTGGTTGCCCTCTAATTTGTGTGCAATAGGATTTTTGAGTCAAGCACACAGCCCTCAGCTATGGCAAATCCATGCGGAGTTTTGACTCCTGAAGCATCCAAAGATCACAGGAGTTACAGATGCAAAATACATTTTCCAAACTGCTCTTATGATTAGATTATTTGAGAAGCCAGGAGAGAAAAGATGGATCAGAGTCATGAAGCCAAGAATGCTTTCTAAGGAGGCAAGGATAGCCAAACTCCTGGCCTTGGAGTCCAAGGTAGCAAAGGATGCCCTGAGGAGATACACATCTCTTGGCCTTTTTGGAGCCCCTCAAAAATGTTCTGCCTTTTGTTTTCAGTCAGATATTAAACCCAAGAGACAGCTTTGGGCAGTGAACAATTATGCCTGGTCATAATTGCTTGATAATTAGAAGCTCTCAGCAGCAGCAAGGCAAATAATAAACGTTTCTTCTGTGTATAACTAGTTATTGTTTTAATGACACCTTTCCAACTCAAGGCTTCTCATTTCTGACCTATGTAAAAAAAGCCACAGGGGTTGGACAACGTGAAATGAAAATCTGACTTCTCTTTGGAAATCATCTATGAGGAAAAACACCTTAAGTAGAGAAACTGCAAGAACCAAGACTGTTCCAGTCTTTAAACAATTCCAAGAGTCTTCTGCTGGTGGAAACATTCTTGTTTTCTCTTGGAATTCAAAACGTCAGTGGAGTATATGGTGTCCCAGGCAAAGGTACAATGAGAAAAATAAACATTTATATTCAACAGACTTGCTTCACACCTGCACTAATAAGTCCTTTCAATATTTAGAGGAGACAAGGAAGGCAACTAGAGCAGAATTAAATACACACCACAGCCTCTGTAAACTGCTCCACCACAGTGAGGAGACAAAGAATCTGGGGGTGTTCTTCTTGCCTCCGTCTCCCATTCCATCTAATAGTGAATTATTCCATCATCTAATAGTGAATTACTCCATCACCTAATAGTGAACTATTCCATCATCTAATAGTGAATTATTCCATCATCTAATAGTGAATTATTCCATCTAATAGTGAATTGTCTGACAAATTACCTAGGCTCAGTCCCGATGTCCCTTCCTCCTCAGGAGCAGGGAACTCCACCAAGGGGATGGGGAGCCCAGTAAAGGAATGGGGGGCTGTGCCTATTCTTTAAGTATTTCCAGACTGCATGGAGTCACCCTTCTAAGGCCCTCCCAAGCTGAGCAGGGTGTTTTGAAGGTTTCAAAGATATTCTGCTATATTATTTCGTTCATTTGCAAAACAAGCTCCACAAATGAGGAAAGAGAGAAGGCTAGGAGAAAAAGAAAGCACAGATTAACCAGATATCTCATGTTATTTACCTTAGACTTCAGTGCCAGTCAAGGTTTCTATTGTAATAAAGCAAACTAGAACATTGACAAATTAACTGAGATCAAAGGGATAGCAAGAGTTGAAATTGTTGCAATTACAATGTGCACAGAAATACCAAACTGAGGTTCTCTGAATTGAAATGAGACCTGAGGGTCAGGTTCTGGCGCAGGAAACACATCAGAACCCACACCCAAATAAGTAGCTCTGACAGTAATCCAGTGGAGGAATGTGTGAGCTGTCTCTTCTCTGGGAAATTTTTCCCACCCTTTGGGTCCTGAGGCTTTGACTTCAGCATTAAAAGCACTGTCTGCTTGTAACCTCAGTCATTAAGCTCTCTTGCTGCTCTACTATTTGCTTTCTTGAAGGAAAAATTGAGCTTCACCCATGAGAACACAGCATCTGGACAGCCCAGCCCTGCTCTTGCTGAACTCCTTGACTTCTGCACACAGACAGGTGCCTAAAACACCAAGGGGATGCTCTACTTGAAGTATCCACAGTCCCTTTGAGACAGCTCAAAAGGGATATCTCTCACATTTTAGTGTGCAGCTTAAAGTTCAGGACAGTTTTGCTTTAACAGACCATACTGTAGGGAGGAGGAGGAGTAAAGTAGAGCCTTCTTAAATCTAAATAATACTAAATACAGTTGCCCCAAGTCCCAATACATGAAGGAGGCTTTCTTGGGTGGCCCCTAGTCGAGGATAAGCAGCAAGCACTTCCCATGTTCCTCTGCTTGCCCCTAGGCTGCAGCTACACTTTGGAGACCAGACCAAACCTAACTATCCTTCTGCACATCACCAGCATGGTGGAGAGGGACTACTCCATCTACTTCCCATTTCCATTTCATATGAACTTGGTGCAAATTACAAATCCTTTTCAGAATAAGTTGGCAGAGAACTTACCTGGTGATCTTCCAAAAAGGCTTCTTTTTATCCCTGAGCTTCACAATAGGTGATACATTCCAATTCTTTACCACTTCTCATGTAACTTGCTTTCATTAGTTAAATCAGCCCTGATGATATCCCACAGATTTGCAGGAGGACTGCACCTACTTACACACAACCCTAGAAGCCTTTTTTAATTGTCATGGATGTCATGGAGTATACTTTGGCAGGCCACTGCAAACAAGTTTATTTTACTTGCAAGATCACATAGCCAGCTCAGCAGTGCTGAAATGTGGCAATGAATTCCTCTCATCGCATAGAGATGATGATCAGCAATACTACCAATAGATAGGAAAAACCCAACCAAGCCTTCACAGTCAGTAGATCTTACTTGCATTTAAAACTCACACATACATAGCAATTTGCCTCTGTTCTACGGCAGCTGCAAACTATTAACTATGACAATGAAGTTGATTTTTAAACCAACAAATATGACGGCTATTATGAAAGTTTTACCATTGTCACATGGTGTGCAGTCTTTAAATTCATCCCTTGCTGTGTGGCTGAACTTTTATTGTTTTGTTGTGTTGGTGTTTTTTTTATTTTTTTTTTAAATTAAAAGAAGGTCATGCGAGGACAGAAAACCTCTTTGTCAGTCAGACTGTGCAGTGCACAAAACTCTTCCAGAGCTCTCCTAAAAGCCAAACCCAGCATACTGTACTTAAAGTACAGCATTGCAGATAATACAACTCTATTTGACAGATAAAAAGATAGTTTCCCTCAATGCCCCTTGCTTCTTTCCACCTCCAAAATGCCAGAATCTTTGCTGGATTCCCAGAAAATCTAGCATTGGAATGATCCATCTGCCAAATGAGGGAGTTTTCAACGTAAGAAACCTTCAAGATGATACCCAAAGCACACACCTTTGCTGTAATGCACTGATAGAAACAAATCCTATGCAAGGCAGCTGCCAATCCAAGATCCACACAGAGCAGGAAAAGAAGAATTTTAGCTGCTTCTGACAGCATGGGAATGCTTTTGAGGAATACTTACAGTGGGATATCAAACTAAATGTCTCTATCATCACGCACAGGTAAATCGTGGCCAAATTATTCTGCAAAAATCAAGATGTAATCTTTATCTAAAGTTCTTTTTTTTTTTCCCTATAGGGCCCAGTGACACAGGACAATGTTTTTTTGACTGCTAGAAGGCCTTGAAACTCTTCAGCTGAAGATCTGATTCCTCCTGGTTTCTATTTCCATTCATCTTCTTTCTCACCTCATCATATGAGCTACCCTTCTCTTCCAAAGAACTGTGCAGAAACCCACAGGAGGGCACGATGATCAGGCAGAGAAGGGGGTGAGCCTCACTATTTTACATAACAAAATCATATGCATCAAAACACACACACACACACACACACAACTTCCCAAATGTCTGAGGTTAGTTATCCTTCGTGTCCTGACAAGTTACACCCACCTTTCCCAGAGGAACTGAATCCATAACAAGTACCAGGCTTCTGTGAAAACAGCAAATAAAGTAGGACTACCTACCACCCAATCCTGCAAACACAGATAGGCAATCTTGCATGCCTCCTGCCATGCACAACCTCAGAGTTTGAGCTGGGCTGCCCATTTTACCAAGTGCTGTATCTCCAGCAAACATTTCCCAGAGTTATGCTCTATTGCAAGGTCCAAATCAGCCTAATTCTGCAACCCCTGTTTACAGTCAGCCTCCGGCACTGCCTTATGATGGAATAACTCATAAGAATGAAACACAAGTTGGGATTTCAGGATAAGGCCCCCAGTCAACATGTGGGAGCATTTATGGCTCTGTGAGACCTATGTTAAAAAATAACTTAAAACCAGACAGTTTCCCTATGAGTGGTCTGTTTTTCCCATGTTCCAGTTTGCTTTTTCAAAAAGACTGGTAGGCTGAGATATCAGTCACTCTGAAAATGACAACATTCAATTAAAACAATAGCAATTTTCAAGTGATGCTTTTTTTTTCAATAGATGTATGACATTCCTAGACATTCTATTAATTAGCAGGCCCCAGGCAACACATTTGGTAAAACAGAACAATCTGGCCTTTGATTTTTATCCAGGCCTTACCCAAGATCTCACAGAGGTAGCCAGGCTGCTGATAGATCCCCCACACAGAGCACACACCCCCAGCAAGCAGCTGCACTAAGAACTGCATTGTAAACCCCTTTGAAGAATTCTCAATCTGCTGAGCAAGAAAGAATGATTTATTAATTAATAAAAACTGCTTGGTTTGGACTGGGCAAGCAGGATCTGTTAAATGGACTTCTTTAATCAGTCCCAATTTGTTTCCATGTCCTTTTTTACAGTTACCTGTTACAACTTCTCTTTCAAAGCCATCCTGGCTGAAAAACATATTCTGAATGTTTCCTATATTTCAAGAGCAGGAATTCAAACAAGCCCATTACTTTCAAAGTAAGGAGGCTATTAATATCCTGATGAGCATCTGAAATTAGCAGCATCTCATGTTCTACACCTACACGATGGTTATCTAGGAAACTGGCATCCTTGTCAGGTCTTTTCTGGGCAGCTAAAGTTACAATCTACCAGTACACTGGATGAAAAACACCACTGCAGCAGAAGATGTTGTAAGATGCCAGCTGAAACACTCAAGCTTTTGATACTCCCACCTGCATTAATAATTTCTGGTTGTATTGGATAAAGATCTGTGAGTTTCTTCACGTTTAGGAATTTATTAAGGTAACCAAAACCTTGGAATCTTTCTTACTTGTTGTATTATTCATTTCATCTGTAGACAATAATGGTCCTCTTACATTAAGGATAATTAGGGCCTTAGATGGGCTTTCAAAGACATTTCCACATTTTTCAGTGATGTAGCTGTAACCAAAACAAAATCCAAAGGGAAAAGGGGAGGAGTATTCAATCTTGAAAGCAGCCAGACTGTCTGGAGGAGATATATTTTGAAGGTTTTATTGGTGGCCCTCAGAGAAAGGCATCTATGACCTAAGCTTGAAGGCTAGCAAGGACTATGTGGGTTTGTGTGGGAGGGGGTTAAATCTAATTTGTAAATGGTGAGTTATTAGCCCTGACATTTGAGAATAGACACTGCATTGTGTTGATGATGAAAGCAACCCTAGTTTTCTTCTTAATGGCAGTGATTCATTCTTTCCCACTCCGCTATTGTTCCCATTTACCTGGCAAAGAGAATTACTTCGTATGTGTTCCCAGTTGCTGATTTCTGGAGGGACTGTTCAGATGAGCAAAAGCACAGGAGAAGAAATGCACCAAACAGGCAGAGTTCTGGGAAGAGCACCAGTGAATCTCTGAAAGGGTGTGTTGTTACTAATTGGACTTTCCCCTCTGCTCCAATCCCTTTGCACCCAAGAAAATCCTGTCTCTTCACTCAGAGCTTTCAGTCTCCCTTTTAATTCAGGATTATTCCCTTAAACTTCTGATCTCAAAGAATATTGAGTATCACCTAAGACAGGTAGAAACTTAGGAAGCTTTAAATTACTTCAAGCCTTTGGGCAGTCACACATTTGGCAACACAGAGCACCCAGCCTTGCATTTTCCACTACAGCCTTACCCAACTGCACAAAAGCAGCTATGCCCACAACTGTCCTCCTATGCCACATGAGACCACCCAGAAACCACACAAGGGGTCTCAGCCAATTAGTTTCACAGAAGTCCACATATTCAGGGTTTTTTAATTGTCTTAAAGCCATGGAATACCGGGACAATGACCAGGAGTAAATCAAGACTTAAGCCTCCACACAGAGCTGTCCCTCCAACAGCCTATTTTATAATGTGTCTGGCTACTGCACTCAGGCTCTCTGTTTGTCACTTGGTGAAGTGCAAACCCAACACTTCTCAGGCTGCCTCCCCTCCTCCTCAGCAGTCTCTGACACTGGTAGACAGGCCTGATCCCTTGCAAATGTGAAGTGGCAGAGCTGCATTGACGTCAGTGATGATACTTCTCTTTCTTACAACTACCAATCTGGCCCTCCCACTTCTACCAATGCCCCTGAGGGGACGACATGAAACACAAAGCTTGGAAAAGTACAGAACTAGGACTTGGGAACAGCCCATGGCACAGATTAGGGGACAGTAGCCATAAAGAGTTTGAATCCAGATGTGAAATTCCCCAAGGCGAGGACTATTCAAACTCTATCTTGTATGCAAAGCAAACAAGTTAAATTAACTATTGGGTCAACCTTGTCCATAAGACACAGCTTTCTGTGAGCTGCTCCACCCCAAGATCTTTGGGAGCTATTTACTTTGGGGCATGCAAGCAGCTCTGTATCTGCCAAAGGGTTCAAGCACATTCCACCCTCTGCATGGCCAGCCAGGTCCACAGCAGCAGACAGAGCAGGCAAGCTGACTGACACACTGGGGCTGGCTCTGTGCAAATAACTTTTGCCCAGTGAGAACAGAAACCACAGCTGCAGCTTTGCCAACGGAGCAGAAGGTGTCACATCCAGAGACAACAGAGGGCACTCAACTGACCTCAAACAAACAAAGCTTAAGTGGAATGTGGTATCCTCAATTCCATCTTGGGTTTCAAGTGACTAAGTGAAGGGATGCATGAAATTCATATTGAGTTCTCAAGCTATTATGTACCTACTGCATAGAGCTCCATCTCTCTCTGTGCTGCCACAGCCAGCCATAAAGGTAGTTGAGCTTTGGCCACGCAGAATTCCCACAGATTTCAGTGGGAATTTCAGTGTTCCAGTCTGGATTCAAGAATGCAGTGCTGGACCCAGAGCTGTGACGGCTGGAGCCGTATTCAATATCAGTGTCTGGCAACACCCATTGGTAAAACAGTGACTCATCCACAGGCACAACTTTAGAGGGACAGACAGGATGACTTTAATCATACATTTCCATTTCATTAACGAAGCTCAGTAAAACCAGATGAGCATCCTGTATGATAATAGTTGGTATTAATCTAATGATTGGAGTGATCCACAGCTAGCAATAGTTTCATACTCTACAGAATACATTGGTTTAATTTGCTTCAAGAACGTAGCAACTAAGAAGTCTAAGGACAAAATCATTGTTTGTTTAGAAACAGGTTTGGGGTTTTTTTTCTTCTGAAAATCAGAATTACAGAAAGTAATTTGAAAAAGACCTTCAAAAGTACCTAAAGCAACCTAGGAGGCTGGGATACCGGATAAATAAGCTGTCATTAGCACTTTCCATTTGTTGCAAATAAAGGAACAAGTGGTTTTTGTAATGTATGTGGAGAGATGTTTAATTCAGGCAGATTTACTGCAAAGGTGTTCATGGTCCAGCCCTGCTGACCAGTTGGGTTTCCATCGAAACATATAGTTTGGAGTCTTTAACATTACTATGCAACAAGTCTCAGACCTGACAGAGAGCATCTGAAAGCAGATTGCTTGTTAAAGATGTGGCCTGGGCACTGGGTTTTTATTCAAGGTGTTTTTTAAAAAGAATGGGCAGCCTTTGGGGCATTTTTTTGCCAGATCACCACGTCAGGATAAACTTTCTAAAGTGTCCAGGTTGCACTTCCATGGAAGGTTTGCAAACAGATGCAATTCCCTCTGCCAAGTGCTTCAAGAAACCCATAGAGAGGCTACCTAAAGTCATGCAACTGCAGCCCTGTAATGCTGATCCCATGATAATATATTCTACTTCCTAGCAGGACTTATTAGTTCAGGCTTAGCCACATGCTAATGATGGTTACACAGCTTCCCATTCCCAGCCAGCTTTAACACAGCCAGCCTGCAGAGTGAACAGAGAGAGTTCATATCTGCCTGCCAAACCCTAAGTATACCTTCAGTGACTCAAGCAGATAGGAGTAGAAATGTGAAATATTCTTGTGAAATATTCTCACAGTGCAGCAAAGACTGGCCTTGCTCACTAGCATGAAAAGCATGGTATTTTCCTTGGTTTTTCTGGATTGATGTGATTATTCCATACTTGGTGTATCAAAATTCTTCCTTGTTGACACTTTCCCAACTTCCCACTAAGCCCTGCTCTACTAAGGCTGTGTGTTCTGCCCTCAGAGGCACCTGTTCTTTCAGGATTAGCCTCCTCATGAAAATATGAAACCAAGATATGCTCCACCAAATTTCTTTCACTAATTTAATTTCCCAGCTTCTGTAAGGTGACAGGACCCCAGGGAAAACAGCACCTCACCAAGTATTACTGAGCGGATGAGATAAAGTCAGCACTGAAGTCTGAAAGCCCTCTGGTTAAGGTCATGGCAATCAGCCAACACATGAGATTTCCTACAGCTGCATCATTCTGAGACGTGAGATAAACATCAGATGCTTTGATAGAATTAAACTTTCTACAGTGCACGCAAATCCTATTGCTCTTTCTAGAGCAAAAAGCACAAGTAAGAGCTAAAAACTCATTTTCTTCTGAATTTTGTCCACTTTCACCTCCAGCCCCAGTCTGCTGTGCAGTTCCACCATATCTCTTAGTTACTGTTCTAGATTTTGGGCTACTTTCCACCCATAATTTTTGTAGCAAAACACCTAGTGGGAAGTTTGTCTTTCATCTCCATCCAGTGGATAGCTAGGTTAATGCACTAAGTGGAAACCTGCTTGAAGATCTGCAGCACTTCTCATTTCAGTTTGCATCCAAGTTGTGTAAGAAAGAGAAAGTTCACAGAAGCCAAGAGATCCTCCTATCCTTCCAGACAGGTTTTCTGCTTGCTTTGTTGTTTTCTCCTCCACACATCCAGGAAAAAAAAATGTTCCCCTTGTCATAGTAGAACTCCATCACAGTTCCATACTATAATTTTTTTTTATATATATGACATTTAAACCACAAGTTGTCTAATTTTATTGTTTGATTACCCCAATAGGCCATTAATTTACTAAATAACCTTAGTAATCTAACACTGTTTCTTCAGTAGTGTATTTGTCCAGATTCACTATCATCCATACTAGTATCTGTAGTTCACTTTTTTGGTCCAGGCTTATACAACACTTCTAGCTGGGCAACACCAACCTGTCAACACCTTCTTCTCCTCTGCACAAAAACTCTTCCATCATGACTGCAACCTCCATACATATTCCAAGTTCTGCATATTCTTGTCCACTAAGTCTCTCATATTCACTTAAATTTGACTTTGTAATTTCCAATTGGCTTTACATAGAGCCCATCCAACTCATTAAAATCTCTCTAGACTTTGGGGACAGCAGTGGTGTTGAGACACTGTGGTTTCCATGTCTTAATATGTTTTTCCTTCTGCATCTCTTGATTTCTGTCAGTTTCTGATAATACTTTCCTATCAACCTGGACATCGAGGTAGTATTAGGTCTTGATGTAGCAGCATAAAAATATAATTAATTCAGTCTCACATGGTGACAATACACTAGGAGATGGGAAATTCTAGAAGTTCAAGCTCTTCATATACATATTATATTTACTTGTCCTTCATATTCTTTGAGGAAGAGGATCCCTAATCAAAAAAATTACAAGAAAAAAAACACTAAACACCCAAAACTGTTGATCTCCCACAAATAGATGTCTACTGTTGGGGAAAATGGGGAAAATGCCTTCTTTTATTGTCCTATTTAGCTTTTCTGCTGCTTCAGTCAATACTGAGAGACCTGTGATGACCAAAGCCTGTAGCATGTGACACTCATTTGTAGTCCAGGTGCAATATGCTCTGATCTCTTGCAGGTGAGCATCTTTTCCTGCATTGCACAGTCTGAGAAACCATCTAGCCTATGACTGATTTGCTAAAGGAACTTTATTCACCTCCTGACTTAATAACTATGACATCACCCAGCATGTGTGATCAGAGTTTGTTGTATGCAACACGTTATGTGCAGCACTATAAGGTGGGTAACACACTGCCTCTCACTTATTTTCATAAGCTGTAATTAATTAATGTCATTTCATACTCCAGGGATAAGAGGACAGCTGGAAACCATCAAGGGGAAATGGGAGCAATACATGAGCTGTTTCTTTAGTCAGCTGTTTCAGTGCCCAAGGCACACACATGGACAATCACAGCTTCCTCTCTCAGGTCCACTCCTACTCTAGCTCTACCCCTGTCACTCAGAAGTAATGCAATTATCCCAGCTTCACAGTGGTATATGAGAACAGGCTTGGACCCAAATATCCTATTGGCACTGGAAACATTCCAGTTTTATCCAAACTTGATACTTAAAGCCTTCTGGAGACATACACATTTGGGATAAATAGCAATTAATAGAACATAATTGCCTTAGACCACGCTCAGAAATCTCTTTCAACTCCCAAATAAAAGTCCACACACTTCAAGCCTCCAGTCTCAGCCAACACACTCCATCAATAGCCATATCTTTGTCATATCTCCTGAAGGCCAAACATGGGGTTTGTCATCATCTGCTAATGTCAACTTAATGGTTCTCATTCTGTGTGACAGTACCTCAGGCCTGGGAACAGTTATCCAGAGTGCTTCTGCTGACCTCAGGATCTGGGATAGCTCTGCCTTGCTTAACCCTGAACATTTCACATACACATGAAGACAAACACCCAAAGTTCTACACGCTAAGACTTAGGCAAACACATTTTGTGCCAGAGGGCATAGGCCAATAACCTGCAAAGATCCACACCCACACAGAATTGCACAATGGACCACACGTATTTTGGAGTATGGCATTTGCCTATCACTAAGAATTATCAAGCACCAGTCATTTTCAGAAACAGTTTGCTGGTCTCAGTGGATCAGTTACACTGCATTTATTTTTGCTCTAAGCAATACCTTCTATGCCAGTCATTCATACCAATTTGGGAGCTCACCCAGATCCTTCCCTCGCCCTTTTCCAGGTCCTCAAGCTCAATAACATTTAATTCACCAAATGGAATTCCTCTGGCTCTTCTCTGCAATCCTAATTTCAACTTTATCCTGACGAGCTGCCAGAGGCATAGAGAGCCTACTCCACAGGGATCCCAAATTCCACAGCCCACTGCAGCCCAACACTACATGACAGCAAATCTTTCAAAAGAAAGAAAAGACTCCATAAAACATCAGCAGAGCTCTAGTACTTCAAAATGTGAATTCATACATCAGCTGCAACATGTTCAAGCCTGGACACTTGGTCCAGATCTATTCCATGTGGGTGCTGTGCAAAGGCTGAGCACTAGGTACCTTGCTGTTGCCTTGGATCACAACTCTGATCCACTGGGTGGAAGGGAATTGAGTCCAGGAAGACCAGCACTCCAAGCAAAACCAGAATTTTCCTCCTAGTTCCACCACTTTCACAGTAAGCAATAGACTATTTCACTGATACCCTGAGTAATTCTCTCAGCACAGATACAAAGAACAGAAGTGAATTTCCAGGAAGCAGCTCCTGACTCATCCAGAATATTAAATTACAATATATTTTGTAGATTTTTCAATTGCCATTGGAAAGGCCTAACTAACAATCCAATTAATCTCAAAATAATAATAGTCCTTAATCTAACATATATCAGCAAATTCCTGTTTCTCCCTTTTCTAACAAAAATAACAACACTGTAGTTGCCAGTGCATTAATAAGATCCTATTTCTGCTCCAGACACTGAATCAAACCTTTGTTCTTCACAGCAAAGGATTAAGAAGGTTGCTATTTTGGTAATGAGATGTGGAGAGGTACTTACTTTGCAGCTGAGATTCAGGCTGGATGCCTGAGAAAGGAATAAACTCTGTTACCTCAGATGAACTTTATTCTTGTAATCAGTATATCAAACTCTCTTAGTGTGATGCATATCAGTAACAATAAAGAGAGTCTATTCCTGAATAATTACCATTTGATAGAGGGTTTAAACACATTTACAAAATATACCTCATGCTGTAGATAAAGTCATTAATGGAGATTTTAAGATCACAACACACACATGCACATACAAAAGGAATTAGAAAAAATAAAATTACTTACTTTAGCAGTTTATCGATCAGTTGCTTCTTTTTTTCACACTAAGTCTGACTTTTTTCTGGATATCTCACCTCTTTTAACAGCACATCATGGAGAAAAACTGTCATAAACTGGCACAAGAATAAAAAAAAAAAAGTGTCAGAAAAACAGCACATGGACGGGGACAAATGAGAGAACACTCTGAAAAGAAGATCAAATCATAGGACACAGATCCAAGTGCTGAGGCACCAACTCAGTGCCCAAGATGATTGAGAAAACTGTTTGTGAGGCTGGAAAAGGAAGCAGTGACCTGTGAAAATGAAAGCAACTTCATGAAAACATTAGTCATATAAAAAATATGTTGTTTATAGTTATCATAACAACATTTTTATTAAACAAACATGTTTGGTGTATAAAGTTGTTGCAAGTAAAACATTTCCCAAGGACTGGGGTAGGTAAGGTAGTGTGGTTAGAATCTGGCACTAATTTATAATTACATAGGGATCAACTTTTTGCACTTAGAAATGGAAACGTTTGGGGCTCTCACCAGAGGAGGTCCAAATTTCTAAATGAAATGTATTATTGTAAAAAAAATATTTAGAAGCATCTTCAGATATAGCAAATACAAACAGATGTGAAGGCAAACAGAGCCCTAACATTTCACTTATATCCCATCTATTGCTTCTTGACGTTACAAAGTACTTTGGAAATACGACAGAAAATGAAAATATTTACTAACTTTCCTTTCCAGTCTAGTAGGGCAGTTTATTTCAAATATCTTTTTAAAAGACTTACCACGAGGCAAAGCAGCCCCAGGAAAAGGCAGGATGTCAGAAAGAAATTATTCCATTGGTCATTGCTGTTATCCCTTGGGAATGCTGGTTTACCTCTGATGAAACTCTCTTATCTCTCCTCCTTTAATGAACAGTGAGAATACAACAGTAAAAATCCACAGGGGTTCAGATATCTCTGGCAGTATAGGTGCCAGATTTCCTAGGGAAACAAATGTTATGCAGTCAAGCTTCACTTGCATGAGTGGTCACATGCATATTACCCCTTCAATAATTTTTGGACACAATCACCCTGATAAAAGCAGACACCTCAAACATTCCAATTCCCAACACAGTGCTGACAAAGGCAGGCACCTCAAAACAAATTAAATTCCTAACATGATGCAGGAACACAGTTGGGTGGGTAAACAGGATGTCCTTAATAGTGCTCCCAATAAATGAAAGGCTTCAGTGTGAACATAACTTACTAGGCTTCAGAGGATCCAGAAGAATTGAGCCGTCAGGAATTTCCTAGCCACTGGAAAACCTCCAATTGGAGCTTGTGCCTTGTTAGAAAACCAGAGAATCCAGTGCCATAGGAAATGAGACTATTCATTCTGGGCTTAGGGAATCACAGTTGTTCAAAATGAGCAACAGTAGAAAAGAAATTGTCCTCTCCATTTACATTTACAGGTAACACTCGGATCAAACATCGAAGGAATTGAGCTAAATGCAGATGTGAATGAGCAATATTTTTTGGCCTGTAATAGGCAGGAGGTCCAAATGTACAAATAAACAGTCCTCACTTTGAGTCTACAGAACATGTTGATTTCCTTTTAAATCCTCCAGCAGGTTAACTAAACAAAATGTCTATTTAGAGAAGAGAAACCATTAATTTCTTCAAGGCCTGACATCTGAGCATCAGTGTGAAGTTATGACAGGAGCATCTACTTGCTTAAGCTTTCTACATCTGCCCAGAAACACCAGCATTGAGAATATCTGCAGATTACAAAATAACTCCACCTTTCAGTACTTTCAGAATTTTCTGTATGTTTTAATTTTCATATTATAGCAGAAATACTTTGTAATTCAAAAGGTAATGTCTGAAAAACAGATTTGTTGCCTGCTGGGAGTCCAGCTCTCACACACTTATTTATTTCACACACTCAGGAGAGACATTGCTTATTTATTTCAGGGTTGTGCAAGCCTGGGTACTCAGTGCTTTTCAACAAATCAAGCACACCAAACAGGACTCTTCATGCTATATTTATGCCCCAAACCTGTCAAGTCAGTAATTTCTCAAGCCCATTCTCTTTACAATGATTGGTTAGCAATTTACATACAATTATAATACTACAGACTCCATTACACGTGCTCAGGGGATGGGTCTTCACCCAGGCAAGGGTCATTTTGACCTGTGAGGGTGATTTTTAGTATTACAATGAAGGTAGTTCAGCTAAGGATACATGGACCTTAAGTTCTCCTGCCAAGTTGGCAATACACAATTGAATAGTCTTCTTCAAGGCCTAATTGCTCTGGGATGTCCTTGTTAAAGGATACTAAATGTTCTTCTGATTAGAAGGGCAACATCTTGCTATGCCACAAAGTTTTAGAGTTAGTCTCTAAACTCCATGTTTTAGAGTTAGTCTTCAACAATACCTATCACTACAAAGTCTTAGAAGACCCTCACTCTGGGGTTTGAGCCACAGAGATGGAACTCTGACAGACCTCAGAGATAGATATGCTTACAGAAATAAAGTATCCCATTCTCACAAGACTGGGGATACAATTTTAATTGGCAGACTTTGCATATCCATCCCTAATATTTAGGTATTCAGCCACCCAATGGAAATGCTTTGGACTGAGACTGAGGAGGAAAAGGCTTTGTGCTTGAACAAAAAGTTCTGGTTGGGACAGTTTCATTTAAATTAATAAATACATTTAATAGGCCAAGTCTATTTGAAAATTAAATGCAGAAATTTTGTCTGCCATTTTAGTGTAAGGAGATCAAGTGGAAAAAAGTGTCTTCCACTCTGATATCTGACTATGCCTGGCCCATGAAGCCTGTAGACAATGGACAGCCTGCATACACAGGTCCAGGAGAAGGCACCTTCTCAGCTGGGTGCCAGCTTTAACATCTGGCCTGTTTCTAAATTGCAGTCTGAGTTCTGATTAATGAATAAATAGATGCATGCATGAATATACAGATATACAAAGATACATTTTTCTTCTACAATATGTGTTTTAACCACCCCCTGAAATGCTCTCTCACTCTGTGCATAATATATAGCTTCAGAAGCAGGCATTGCTATGACAGTAGCCTTTTGTGTTTTAGTTATATATTATCTCTGCCTTAAAGACTTCCTAGAAGTGTAAAAAAATTAACCCTCTGCATTTAAATGAAACAGTGGAGTCAACAGCAGTGTCACTTCAGCATGTCAGAGATCCCTTCAGTCTCTCAAGTCAAAAATAGCAATGATGGAAAGGAACAGGGTTCCAGACACCAATTAGAGTTTATATTTTAAGAGGAAAGGAAAAACACATTGGACATAAAAGAGCCATGGCCTTTCTCTGTCCTTCTGACCTTTCACAGAAGCTGGGGATGCAACGCACTGGTGCCCACAGGGTCAGAGAGGGACAGACCAAGGCACTGGGTACTCTGGGAACTTGCAGTAGTCTGGGAGACTGACAGGAGGCATCCTAAGTCCTTCAGAGGATAATCAGAGTGAAATCAACAGGTGCTGAGTGAGGAAAACAGAGCCTGCAGGGAAATGAGGGTTAGTGAGAAGCTGTCCTAGCTCCCAGGCCTCACACAGACTCAAGTCTTTGACTGCAGGACTCATTTTCCTTCCCTTCTCCTAGCCTTGTGTAGGAAGGTGGGGCCAGAGGGAGGCATTTTCAGCCTTCAGAGGACCTTTATACTAGGTATTAAAAATATGGTTTCTTTAATGTTTCCTTTTTCAAAAGTAGTAATATAAACTAACTGAGTGTGCTCTTAGGAGAGCTTTTGGCAAGGGTATGAGACAATCCTGTGCCAAACCTCATCTTTGGCATGAAGAAATAAACAGACTGTGGTTCTGCATAAAGACAAAACTTTTGGAAAGCCTTTAGAATATTTCTCATAATGAAACAGTGTGGGGGGGGGTGGGTCTAGTTTTCTTGAAATTCAGAACACTCTCAAGAATACAAATCCAACCTTTTAATGTTTGGGTCTCTTCAATTATAAACTGAGGCCCTTCATTAAAAATCAAATAAAAATTGAAACAAATGAGGAATGATGGATATGCTCTGATCTTGAACAATCCTCATTAAGTCTATTTCCACACCATTTCATCTGTCTATAGCAAACACAAATATGTTGTCAGATAGGAATGAAATTATTCTCATCACTTTATATTACAGAAAGGGAAACTGAGATTGAATGATCGTGTGCTCCATCTGCCTAAGGCCACAAAGGATCCACTGCCCAGAATAGCAGTGCCAGATAAATTTGCTTTAGACTCTGGCTGTTGAGCCATGTACTTCTTGGTGTTCCCATTCCAGATAACTGAACAAGAATATTGTCAAAGATATGGGAAGGAAAGGCCTAATCTTGGCTTTTATTTCTAGGTACTTCATTGTGAACTATATGGCAATGCAGAATATAGAGGATTTAGAAGAAAAACAGAGTTTCAGAAACATTTCAATAAGAGGGTCCTGAAAGTGAGATCTCTCAACATCACCCTTGAGAGAAAAATGCAATAAGTCATCAAGAAGGCTGTCACCTTTTTTATTATCTGAAACACACCTGCTGTGTTATAGAGTAGATCAACCTCCCATATTTAGGAAACGAGGTTTATCACCCATAGATCTGAAACACACTTAACATGAAGATTAAGTATCCAAAAGGCTGCTGTGCTGTGCCAATGCACACAGAATCATGTTGGACTGCACAATGTATCATGAGAATTATTAAAGGAAACTAAATACTTTAAGAACACTTTAATAGTGTTCCTTTTTGATTTTGGGTGGAAAGGGAGGTTGTTCTCTTCAAGATTATTTTTTCTAAGTACATTTCTAAATCCTACTTACTTTTGTTTAACTCCAGCCTTGTAAACCCTTTGTGTGTTTCTTTCTCTCTCAAGCCTCTTTAAGGACTTTTATAGCTCTCCTTCCAACATGGATTTTGCTGTATTGTTCCTTTTTGTTCTCTCAGAAATCAAGTCCCTTCGCTTACAATTTGGAGGCCTTCTCCTGTACACACCCAGGACCACTGCTGCAGGCAACACAAAGGTCTCAGAATTTAAAAAAAAAAGACTATGAAAAATGAATGAGGCAATCCCAAACTCACCAAGCTTTAAAGTTCTCTGCTTCCTCCAGTAGATATCTCTGCAGTGAACTCATTCATGCAAATTCTGCAGCTTTTCACTGCAATGACAACAACAAAAAAATAAATGTTTAAATATAGATGCCAAAATTCTGATGTCACTGCAGGTGACTATACGAGCTGGGGTAAGGACCCTGTCTCAGTCTAAAGCTTGACACCAGTCTATCACGTTCAGAAAAAGGACATACCTCAGCTGCACAGCCCTCCAGTACAGCTACATAGTTGACATTTTTTCAAGAACATCACTGCAAGAAGCAGCGGTTAAACCCAAAGCTTCAAGAATTTCACTAAAGAATGTACCCGTATCTGGTTATGTAAAGGCCTTTGGTTAAAGAATACATAAACTCCAAATACCACTGGGGCTTGTGGGTTGAATTTTTGGGGGTTTTGAGTTTAGGAATTTAAGTTGCATCTTACTGTGAGAAAAGAGAAAGAAAAAACAACTGAGAAATGGTATTAGTCCACTAAAAACTCAGAGCCATATGCTGTCATGCCACAATAATAAATAAGAGGCTTGTGTAGGACAGAAAAACAGGCTGTGACCTCCTTTCCACTAATTATCATAAAGCTATTTTGTTGCCTTTTCATCAACACTTTCCTATCTTCACACTTACTTAGTCCCAGTGTAGCTCTCCCTCATTATTGTAGCCCCAGGTTGCTAAACCATCAGTCTGAGGGATGCCCAAACACTTCCCATCACTTAAGTACTTTGGGTGCAAGAAGGTGAAAGGTGAAAAAAAAAATAAAAATTCACAATTCATTGCAGTGTCTAAAGACACAAAGCTTCCACACAGAGTAGGGCAAGATGGGGGTCTTTAGGTTTAAGATGGATATGGCAACATTTTAGGCTGTGATTCAGAGGCATTACTGGAGAGGTATTTCCTTTGACTAGCACTATATATTTTATTTTTTTTTTTTTTAAAAAAAAAAGGTGGTTATTTCAAAAGGATTAAGAAAACAGCAGAGTGGAAGAGGTTGATCTGCTGGGAGGTGTAACATGAAGATGGCATGGAGCCAAGAGCTTGAGCCAGCTGCAGAGCACATTAAGAAGCAGGACGCTGAGGATCAAGTTGGATTTATAGAATAAAACCAGAGAAGAGGTTCAGTTGGGAAGAACTTCTCCTGAATGGGTGAGAAAGCTCAAGGCAATGTTTTTGCCATAGTAAGCACTAGTTGGTGGAGAGGAATTCCAAGCACTGATCTAAGTTACTGAAGAGTCTTTAGTGTGCAGGCTCCATGTGATGGAGAGCACAAGCCTGACAGTAAATTCTGACCCCAGTTGAGTCAAGTAAACTCTGCTCCTATCAACAGCAGTGCTGCTGGTGTTCAACAGAAATGCAAATGGGGAAAAAGGATGTTTCTTTCATAAATGTTTGCTAGGGAAAGTTTCATGGCCTATCACACACTAAATACACAGGCAAGTACAAACAGCCATTGGGAAAAAAATCCCCCTGCACATTAGCTCTGAAGGGTACAGCTTGCATTTACTCTACTGACCTCATTCTCAGCCATCTATATTTAACAGAGCACATGAGGGCAATTGAGTATTTCCTAAATACATAATGTAGATACATTTTGGCTTTTTTTCTAAATTACTGTAGAAAATAAATTCACAGTTTTTCAGAATGAAAAAAAATAGGTTTATTTTGTGTAAATTTATTTTCTTAGCAGGCAATTGAAAAAGAATTTTAAATATCTTTCTCTTCTATTTAACAAGAAAAAAAAAAAATCAGCAGATGTTTCTTGGATGAGCTACATTGTTTATTATTTTCCTAAGATGTCCAAAACATAAAACTCATTTAACCCCTAAAGGGGTGACACAGAAATTACATGATGTGCATCATACATCAAATAATGGTCACTCCTGCTGCTCTTTAGATATCTGGGGCTTAATTTGCAATTATTTGCATTTATAGAGCAAAGTGTACAATAGAAATGGGAACACATCTCCTAAGTTGATGCAGAATTAATTTTCAAAGGGTGACATGCACCATAAATCCTATTGCGTGATTACTATAAACATGCAAACAAAAGAATAAGGAGCAGCGTTGTCTGCTAATGGATGTTCAGTTATGAATTTCAATTGTTACAACATGTGATTAATTTACATGTTCAAATTAAGTCTCCATTTTTGCATGTTTAATTATGAGGTATTTAAAAGAGTGGATGGGTGTATTTGATCAGAAGCAGCATCTAGGAAGAAGCTTGGCACTTGTAATTTGCTTGTCCTGGTTTATGATGTTCTCATTACATCATGGAATGAAAAAGTTAGGAAAAGGAATGTCTCTGTTCCCTGCTAACAATGCATACAAGTCAAGACCTCTCCTTCTAATATTTTCCATAAGGATTTGCATCAGAGGTACCTTTTTGACAAGCAAATAAGAGAGGAAATTAGTGACAACAGTGGTGTGCCTTTGGAGAGTGCAGTAGTGCACATATTGTGGATGACAATGTTTAATTCCATTTTACAGCTCCCCAATTTCCACAAAAAACTTCAGACAATCCTAATTTTTTTTAGTAGGATTTCCATTTCATGCCTCTATGCCATGGATGAACAGCTCCAGGGACAATTTTCCTAGTAAAACACAGGGGTCCAGCTGCAAAGGAGGGCTTAGGGCTGTGCAAATAACTGGCTTTTCAGTTCAGCTGCCAAGCCAAACAGTTGCAAAAGAATTTCTGTTCAAACTGAACCAAATTCACAATTTTTCCAGGTTTCTACACCAGAACAGCTACCATCCCCACCCAGCTCACTGAACTCCATTTTATAGGAAATATTCCATATGTCTCAAGAGGAAACTTTTTTTTTAGAAAAGGTAAAAGGCAAAGAAATGTAAAGACAAGACTTAAAAAAAAACCAACAACAAAAACAAAACAACAACAACAACAAACAAACCCATTTCAAAATTATTTTTCTCTCTCTTTTTATATCAAGCTCACTCCTTATGCTATACTGAGGAAGTTTTTCCCTCTGGCTTGACTATAACACAGTTTTGCCTCAGCTTCCAAAGTGAATTGCTCATGGAATCCTAAATATTCCTGAAGCAGTTTGTATGAAGTGACTTAATTGAACCAGTTCCTTTCTGGAATGATCCAAGGAGTGACTGGATACTCATAAAGACACCCAAATTCCAACTCCTGTCTCTATCAGAGCATGGTTTTGAACTCTGATCTGACTCTCCTTGTGTGACTGGGCACTGGAGGGTGCTGAGGTGGGCACCTGGCAACCTCTCTGGGCACCCTGTGCCAGTGTCTCAGCACTCTCATGGGGAAGAAATTCTTCCTCATGGCTGATTTGAATCCACCCAGCTCTAGTTTGGATCCATCCCCTCCAGTCCTGGCACTGCCCCTCAGCCTCAAAAGCCCCTCCCCAGCTTCCCTGGAGCCCCTGCAGATCCTGGGAGCCACAAGATCTCCCTGGAACCTTCTCTTCTCCAGGCTGAACTCCCCCAACTCTTTCAGTCTGTCCTCATAGGAGAGGACAACACCACCAGTATTCTTCTCAGATCAGATTTTCTGATGGGTAAGGAGCAAATTACCCCAAATAATTTGTTCCATGCCAGAAATGACCATTTTTTGATGCTACATCTTTTTCTCTTACTGTCCTAGAAGATGTACACACAATATTGAGTGAGAATAGTTCTTCAGACAAGAATATCCTGTCTAGCAAAGGAAAAACTCTAGTAAATCTATCACCAAACTCTTCTAGATAAAAAATATTAGATATTAGAGTTGATCACCAGTTGATTCCCATTCATTTCTATAATCTCTGCCCTTTTAAGCATCTTTACACTATTTAAAGGAGCTGCTGGACAAGCCAAAATGTAGTTTTAAGTGTCTGAATTCAAAGGTGAAGGAAGGGTCCTTCTGCTTGGTAAGCATTATACATCTAGAGATGCCATAATGGCTCAAAGATAAGTAGGAAAATGTAAATATATCTATCAGAAGCAATAATTTCTAATTGAACATTTTCAGCTAATACTACACACTTACTGAATAACCAGATGAATCAATGCAGTCCCTGCCCTAAAATACACAGATCCTAACTTAAGAAAGAAATGCAAAAAGTAGGTATATTCCTGAGCTCATTGACAGTTTAATTTCAAATATGCTTTATATATTCTTACTCCAAGATGACAATAAAATTGATCATCTGCAAAACACCCGAGTCTGTCTTGGAATATCTTTCTTCTTCCTGATTGAAGAAAATAAAATTGAAAAAATATTTAGTGGAATGAGATTCCTGAAAAAAATAGTAAACTATTTGAAGATTTTAGCAAAAGGAGAACCAGTTAAAAGCCAGCATTAACTGACATATATTTTGGCAACATCCTCTTTGAATGCACATATAAGCAGGGGATAACAGCCTACTTTCAGCATCACAAGTTGGAAGAACTACAGATAGAAATTCTATGAAGAGGAAAAGTTTTCATCACAAGATACATTTTAAAAATGGGGAGCTGGATTAAAGCAATAAATCACATTTTTATTCAAGTAATGATGAGAAACAACAACATGAAAAAACTGATACTGTTCTTTTTTTGTTTGAAATTACTAATACATGGAAGCATTGTTTTTCAAATTGCATGGAATTAAAATTATTTTTAAAATGCTACTGAAGGCATTTTTATTTCCTTTCTTCTTTTTTTTTTTTTGTTCAGGCTTAACTGATAATCTCCTGCAGTTATAATTGAAGCCTGAATCTATGGCTGTAGGGCAAGCAGCTCTTTGCAGAAGCTTATTAGGTTTATTACTAAACAGTAACTACATTAAAAAAAAAACCAAAACAACTAAACTACACAAAACAACAAACTTTGAAAGAAGAGCAAGCAAGCAGATAACATTTATGACTAAATTCCACTAATAACTTCACTAAGCAATTGTTTTCCATCATATTTTTGTGATTTTTAATGTGATTTTCCCTTCACTTTAAATATTCAAGATTTGTTGGTTAGCTTCTTGACTGAAAGAATTCTAATTTCCAAAGACTGGCCGTGCAGCTGGTATTGCCACCCCTGCTTTGCCTACCACAGGAACCCAGCTATGGCTGAGGGCACAGCTTCCCACAGCTGGGACAAGCCCAGGAATGCCCAGAACTTCTGACTTCGCCCAAGAGTCACAAACAGCTTCACTTATTGAACTACAATTAGAGAATAAAGACAGACGAAGCCATCAGGGTAACCAACAGCAACAATTACACTACCTTTTCTTTCTAATACACCACCACACTGGCACAGCCATCATATTCTTTGTTCCATCCTACCTTGATGAGCAGCATCTGAAGATGTTGCCTCTGCACTGTGGCACGCTGACCTCCCAAAAAACCCAGAGATGCTTCCACAAGCAGCTGGATCAGTCACGGGCAGAGCAGTGGGTTCAGCAGGCACTCAAACACCTCTAGCTCACCCAGCATTACTGTGGGAGGGCTTTAGTTGGAGCTTTTAAATATTAGCTAAGGGAAAAGGTCTGTTTAGATATTTTCAGCACAACTCTTCGTTCATTCCAGATGGATTCTTAACAGTGGCATCACTCATGTTCAATTTTCATCAGAAATTTGCCATGTTCTGGACATTTTCAAGCAGCTCGTGTGTTTTTGTGTCAGAGTTCTTAGGGGGGGGTCACATGATATGCAGCTGTGTTAACATATTGATGGTTTAGATACTTAAAAACTCTTGCACTCTGAAGTATTATTTTTCTATTTGTTTATACTTGAGAATTACTGGGATTTTTTGGTTTGGGTTTTTTGGGGTTTTTTTACCACAGGGTTAGAATTTACAGGTAAAAATTAAGGAATAAATAGGTCCAGTGTCTTACCTTCACTTTTTATGTCCTGCCTACAGCTGAGATAAAGCTGTTTTTCTTCTGTGAAACTGCACTAGCACAGTCACAAGCTCCCAAACACTCCTTTCTGTGTCAGCTATACTCTGACCACACAAGTGTGGTTTGCAGATTATTGGAGTTACAAAAACATATGGCAAAGAGCTCTCAGCAGTCTCACTTATGTATCAGCAGGACGAGCTTCCAAGGGACCTCTCCATCCCTGCAGTGCTGAAAAACTTCCAGGGAAAAATCTTCCTGGATACTGATGATCTTGTTTAACTCAGGGGAAACTGTACTCTCAGCCAGCTGTTTCATGAGAGGAAAGTACCAGTTCACATAAAAATCACCTCTCAACACAAAGCTTTGCCTTTGATACTCAGAGCTTTACCTGCATAAATTGATAACAAGTCCGTGCCAGCAGATCACAGACATCAATATTGTCTTATCAATATTGTCTTAACTGACAATAAGCAGCACACTATCACAGAATAAAAGACTTGTATTAATCAATTGCTAAACACTTAGAAGTAAATTTGAGGAGGTCAGCACAATGCTAGGGAATAATTCTGACTTCACCCAACTACTTGCAGATATTTCATCCACCTTGGTTCTGCTTGAGATACCACAACAAGGTAATTATTGTATGCTTATTAACTTGCCTTAGGAAAAAAAATAAATGCAATAATTTGTCTAAGGAGACCAAGCCTACAGGAGAAGCTGTAAGATGGTCTGATTGAGTAACCAACCTGCTGATGTCTCTCATATACAATTGAGATACTGACCTGGCATTAAAATCTCCATTTCCAGACACAGTTCTGCAGCAGCTGACAAATAATTGCAGATTGTATTCTGTGGGAAGGAATTTCTCACTTTTTCATCGAGTCTTCATTCTAAGCAGAAGTCAAAATACAGCATCTGAAAGTCCCCTGCAAGAAGGAAATTTCAACAGGAAATTGCAGGTTTAGGGAAAAAAAAAAAGATCATTTCAGTTGGTTCTATTTTTCCCAAATTAAACTGGACAACAAGCCTCTCTAGGGCAATTACCCATTCCCAATATTGGTTGGGTTTTACTCAAGTACATGAAATAGAATCTGCATTTGGGTTCTATCTTATCCAATATACAGCCTTGCCTGCCATTTTGGATCCCATCTCCTAGACATCACTGTCTGTCTGCACAAAACACTGCAGGCAAGCAGATGGAATCAATAGAAATGGTCAGTCCAGTCTTGCCTTCAGCCTCAGTGATAGAAGCATAGAACCATT
>JAOEGS010012043.1:48436-62350 GCA_025447755.1 Corythornis vintsioides | reverse complement strand
AGTCTCCTCTTCTCCAGGCTAAAGAGCCCCAGCTCTCTCAGCCTCTCCTCAGCAGGGAGATCTCCACTCCCTTCAGCGTCTTGGTGTCCTGCACTGGACTCTCTCCAGTAGCTCCCTGTCTTTCTTGAACTGGGATGCCCAGAAGTGGACACAGTATTCCAGGTGGGGCCTCACCAGGGCAGAGTAGAGGGGAGAAAAACCTCCCTCGACCTGCCCACACTCTTCCTATGCATCCCAGGATGCCACTCATCTTCTTAGTTTGGAAAGGAGACCTCTGCTAAGTGCCTGTGCAGAGGTGACCACAAAGCTGGGGGAGGGGGGGGGCAAAATAGAACTCTACCAAGCTGTGGCCACTCAGAACTTGTGTTAGGCAAAAAGGGAACTGCATCACGTGTTATACAAGTCCTTGGTGTCTCATCTTGACTCCCTGATGTATGCAAATTGATCAGATCAGCCAAGATGGGGGGCTCTTGGGCAGGCACAAACCTAGGAACAACTCAAGCAAACTTCCTGCATGATCCTCCTGTTCTCCAAGAGAGTTCTAGGATCACAGGACCTTCACCTATGGATATCCCATTTCTGCTTCCCACAAACCATAGAGAGGATCACAGTCCGAGTTCCTTCACATGGTATAAAGCACCTTCTAATCCAATGACAAAAACATAACTTCCAGGACACAGCCAAAGTCAACAAGGTTCAAACCAGTAAGAGCATGAAAATCACTCAGAGTCAGGGTAACAAGCCCTCGAAATGAGCTAGAGTTCTCCAACACTTCTCTTCCATCATTGACAGTCAAAAAATCAGGAGTAGAAACTTCTAAAAGAGCCAGCCAAGCTCAGCCAACTGTCATGATTTAACCTCTGCTGGCAGCTAAACACCACACAGGCACCCACCCCCAATTCCTGCATGATGAGAAGGTGACCCCAGGCATTGATACAAGGACTTTTAACTACAACGCCACAAAGAGAGAAGAAAACAAAAGAAATAACAATGGTACTAATGAAACAATGCACAAAACAAGTAATAGAAACCCAGAAATGTCCTACCTGGAGCCAAGACACCAACCTCCTCTCCTCCACTTCCACTGAAGTAAGTTGTAAACAGGCAACCCCACCCTGGCCCAGCCCTCCCCTTATATAGGGTCAGGCTGAGGGTGGGATCAAGTCTCCCATTGGCTGGTTTGGTTGTTTATCTCAGTGTGGCTCCTCCCAGCTTCTTGGGCCAGTAGCTGTTGGTGATAATTAAAGTGAACCCAACCCTGGACACCAAAAAATTCTGGGAGAGGTTCAGGAAAGGTGGGGAAACAATTTTTTTATGGCTGACCCTTGAAAATTGCAGCCAGTGGGACTTGCTGGCTCTTTACATATAATGCTGGTGACTTCCATCATGTTATTATGCAGTGCCTAGCCAACAAAGGGAGTCACATGCAACAGAAGAGTAGGAGAGGCCATTGAACCTGCCTCCACTTCCAAGACTAAGCTTTCCTCTGATGTCTGTGTTTTGCAAAGAAATTGCCATTCATACCATTGTATTTCTGAACTCAGTAATTCAATAGCTGGAGAACAGAAAAATTGAAATTAAAATCATCTTCATCTCTTACATGTTGCTGTCATGTCCAAACCTTTTGTGGTCATCGGGACTTATTATACATCAATGAAAAAAAAAATCAGATACTGGAGAAGTAGTTCAAGGAAAAGGAAAAAAAAAGCATAAGAAATAAAATGTAAATTCATTTTTTCACTGATCTTTTGTGTCATAATAGAACCGAAAAAAAATTTTCATTGGAAAAAAAGTGATTTCTACAGTTTGCCAGAAAACTAAAACATCAAGATTATCACCAAGAATGGTCATAGGAGAGAAACAACCAAAAAAAAAAAAAAAAAGAAAAAGAGAAAAAAGAGGTTTAATGAATCTTCAGACAGGATGCAGACATATCTGAGGAAATCCAGCAAAGTGCCCCAAAGATGATTAAGAAATGAGCTGGGACTGTTGAGTCCACATAGCAGAAGTGTCAGGGAATCTTACCCATGTGTATAAATACCTTCTGGGAGGTTGTAAAGAACAGCCAGAGTCGTCTTCTTGGTGTCCAGTGAAAGCACAAGCCTCTAGTTGATGTTCCACATGCTAGAGGTAAAATCTATGGTGTTTAAATTAAGACACAGAGTAGATTTACTAGAAAGTCTTTGTTTTCTTCATTGAAGCATTTATCATTATTTTAGAGTAACAGCTGAAGTTCATCTTTTGTAATGATAAATTATGCCTGGATTAAACTTGTCTGGGCCTGCCCTTTATTTCATTCTTAGTTGCATTCCCTTGGCCTTTGAGGAACAAGTAGTCAAATTAAGAAGTCCTCTTACAAAATGGTTTGCAAGAAAGTGGGACTATTTCTGTAAACAATGGGAAAGTCCAGTTGGTGAATTCCTATTCATGAGAGAGGGAATGAAAACGTAGCTATTGGACCAAAAAAATATCCCAAATCATCCCAAAGGGTCTTCATAATGATGGAGATGTCACAAATGACACTTATGATCTGCTTTTGCAAGAAGTAAAAAGATTAAGTCACTCATTCAGGATGCTACTAGAAATAGCTTTGGAATAGAGTAAAGATCAAATACTGAACTGTGGAGAAAGGTCACAGAGAAAGACAGCATCTAAAAGAGAAAGCCTGAGATAATATCTGTAAGTACTAACAGCATCAAGGGAGAAAAGGAGGAGAATTGTGCCTGTACATATTTATTATTGCCAAATAGGCTGAAAAAAACAACCCCAACACAACAACAAAAAAGCACTGCTATGGTATTCTTCACTAGATCTAAAGGACAGCAGTAGTGGAATCTTCTATTTGTGTTAAAGTGTCAGAAGGGGAAAGAACAATGACATAGAAACATCTGCTTTTAGAGTCACTTGAAAAATAATTATGCAATAGCCTGTGAAAAACATCTGTTAAAAATGCTGCTGTCCACCCATCACATAGAAAGAAGTCACTTAAGGAAAATATAAGCAAGACCAGGAGAAGATCATGGCTCATTTTTTCTCTTGGTACACCCATTACCCCAAATATAAACTGAGACCCAGGGGTGAGTTTAGCAAGAGAAATACCTGATAGAAGCCAACAGGATGATATAGCAGTGCAGAACAGATGGCACAACCTGCTGTTACATCATCAATACGCATGGAACCAGGAGCTCTGCTCACCATGGGTACTCTTCCTGAATGCAAACTAATTGCTTCCTGGCAATTTTTAGCCCTCCCATTCAAGGAGGTTGTAGAGTCTCCTTTTCTGGAGACATTCCAGACCCACCTGGATCTGTTCCTGGGTGATCTGATCTAGGTGCCCCTGCTCTGGCAGGGGGGTTGGACTAGATGATCTTTCCAGCTCCCTTCCAACCCTTAACATTCTAGGATTCTAGGAATGTAAGGCCTTGGAATTAGTCATGGAGCTCTCTGTGCTACACCAGCAAGGTTATTCCAGCACAGAGCATCCCTGCCCACCAGGCAGAGGAACTCCAACCTTCTGTAAATCTCACCAAACAGCATCTCATCTCGTGATAAATGATTGGTTTAACATTCTGAAGAAGGCTGACATGGGCAAAAACACAAACACCTGACACTTCCCAACTTCTGCATTCAATACTCAGCATAACTGACTTCATCTACAGATCAAATGGCATTTATTGATTAAATTCTTATTGTATGTGACAGAAAGAGTCTGGATATGAGACCTTCCTTCACCTCTCCTGTAGCCTCGAGTTCTTTCTATTCTCAAAACAATGGCTTGTAAGAAGCATCATCACAATGTTTCCTCTGCTTATTTTTGTAAATAAAGATTTTTTTTATTAAACATTTTAGCCTCTGCTAGTCTCATCTCTTTCCAGAACTATCAACTGTGATTAATGCAGATGGTTTAATGAATGTTTTCTTTGTATATTTTTTTTAAAAGAACACTAAATGAGCCCCAAAACTCAACTCCAATCCAGGATTTGAGAAAAGACATCCATGTTTTGCTGCCTCAAAACATTTACAGCTGAGGAGTAAAACTTCCTGTGACAGATTTAGGTATTTATTGAGGAGTGGGAGGGCAGGTGGGAGAAATCTAAGAGCATGTCCTGCTGTCCTCAAGTGTTTCCTTGAAATCCACAGACTCCCAGCAGTGTTTCAGAAGAATATCAGTAAGCCAAATCTTAAACCTTCTCTTGCATACAGATCTCTCATCTAATTCCCATGGAAAAAAAAAAAAAATGCACATTTTGCAGATCCAGGAAGGGAATTTGTGAAAATGCAGCTACAGAGCAAGAGCTTTGTTATATTCCCCAGTTGAAAAGAACATAGAGAAGAGCTCTGCCTATCCCTGCACTTCAAATTCACTGCCAAAGAGATGGGATATTGAACTATACTGCTCTGAATATTCTGCTCAGTTAATGACTGTAAAATTCGTCTCCAGAAAAATTCCTGTCTCCTGCAGCTGGAATGCAGTGGAATCACCAGAATGAAGACCAAGCTAAATATTTTAACTGAGCAAGATACATTCTGGTTTTGTGCTCCAAACTACGTGGAAGTCTATATTATGAAACGGGATTATAGGATTAGAGCAGGTTTGCCTTTGGCATCTGAAAAGTGTGGCAATTGGCTTCAGCATAGAAATTCTCCAGCTAAAATGATCTAGTAATAGTTCAGTACAATGCTGCTGCTAACTTTTAGTGGCAGTTAATTTAACATTCAGTGTAATTTAATCAAAACTTTGGGTACCATGTAATCTGTATTAAAAACAGAAATTGCCCTCTCTACTATTTCCATTTGCCTTGGATGAAGGCAAGGGAATAACTATGCTTACTAATGTGTTTTTTTGGGTTGGTTTTTTTGGTTGTTTTTTCAAAGGGAAGACAAACCAGAAAAGGAAATTCAAGGGTCTTGAAAAATATGAAGACTCATCTATACAGAGAATAAAATTTGGATTAAGCTAGAGTATAAATTTAAATCTTCCCAATTGATCCCCAGTGAGATAAGCAACTTATTATTTGTCTTGCACATTTTTATCTGAATATCTTGTGAATTCACACAATTCCTAGAGTAAAAGAATTAACTATTTTCTCACATGTCAACAAGATGGAATCAACACACAAGTGAGAGAAATTCTGTCATAACTAATGTACTGAGCAGGGATTGCTCCTGTCCAGCAAATGGACTTTGGCCCATGCTATAAATCAATGCAAGCAATGAAAACCCTGGAAAATCCTGGACCCTCTAGAAGGAACAGAAGATTTAATCTGGTCTTCAGATATTTGGGTGAGGAAAAAGTATCCCTTGCTCATTTGAAATGCATAAAGCTGGTGAGAGAAATCAATAAACCAGTTTTATGATGCCACATGCTGAAAGCAACACCTGATAGTTAAATATATAGAGAACAAATTCAGACAGGTCTGATTTCTTGCAGCAACATGAACAATGTAGAAGAACAGCCCAGAAATCCAATTGTGTCCTGGTTGAACCATATCCCCTAAATTCAGGGTGAGGCAGAATACGAAAAAAAATCTCTTTCAACTGTTTTTAATCAGTTAAATTATTTAACTGTAGGATAGATAGACAGTATGGTGGTTATTATTGCTAACAAAAATACCATACATTAATAAATAATGAATGAAGTTGGAAATCCTGTTGCATTATAGCAACTAATTCATTTGGAGTGAAAATTAAGATTGTGAATTCCATACTACTAGTACTTAGGTGACCAGCTGATGTCTAGCAACTTGGATTAAGTTCCAAAAAGGGGTGTAAGTAGCAGAAAAATCAGTTTATGACTACTGCATTAATTTAGAAAGGGACAGGACAGCTCAGTGTTCAGATGCACAAAGATAAGAGCACGGTGGAGCACAGGCAGTCATGGGAACTTGTGTTCTCAGCCTCAGAAGTCTCTGTCTCTGCACAGGGCACTTGAATCACTCCCTTGAATTTAGGTAAGAAGATTCTGCCTAAGTTTTTCTTCAAGCATCTAAGTGCTTTTTTGGATCTCACTCTTAATTCTTACTTATCATAGAACCTTTTCCAAAAACTCCATTAATTTCTTCAGCAATTACCAGAAGTCCATGAGATTATTTCACTAATCAACAAAATAAAGAAATCATTAAATTGCTTTTCTGGTTTTAAATGAACTATGAAAGAAAACACATCTGCAAAGTAAACCGAAAATACTGAATTGTGTGATTGAACCACTTTATAATAAAATATATGTGTTGTGACTTCTGAGATCCTACTGCTGCAGATCATTAATTCTGTTGCTTGTTAGCAAAAACCTGTATCAATATATCTCATTAACCAAATATTATGCAAACACCTCACTTATCCACACCAAAAAAAACCAGAAACACTGCACAAAACTCCCAAATTTTGCAATGTCTTCCACACTGCTGGGAGATTACTTAGCATCTGCATAAAAACACAGTCCCTCTTCAACAGAACACAGGATTAAATAAATACTGTGTGATCTAGAAACAGCAGGACATCTAATCCGGGCAAGTATAATGACTTTGTTGTGTTTTCTTAGGAAAGAAAAAAAAAATACCCTCTTTCCTCCTTCCAGAACTTCAGGATTGGCATAACCAGTTATCATTTCCCAGGGATGGTGTAATGGTTGTAAAATGAACTAAAAATAGTTAAGAACCATGCTAATTTTAAAGAAACCTGCATGTTGGAATGAGAAGGAATCCATATGGATTCTCCAGACCCTTCCCCTCTTCTCTTTACCATGCAAAAGAAAAGAACTCAAAAGGAAATTGCAAATCATCACCCTAACGGGAAGTACTTTTTGTTCCTCCTGGAAGACTTTTAGTATTCAAGCTGAAAGATGTGGGTTCTACTTTCATCTTCTTTTGATTTACATAATGATCCTGTTTGTTTGTGTTGAGCCCAGATTCTTTATGAGGTCAATATACTGTCAACAACAAGGAGGCTCTCAGCTGGGCTTTGTGGATGCCGATGAATTGCAATTGAATTTATCCAGCTCTGAAGCTTGTCTCAACATAAGCTCCAGACTCTCAACTAAACTTAGGATAGAATTAGACCGTGTGCTGTCCCAGAGACATTATTCTTCTATATAGTTCCATTCACGTAAAGTTCCAAGGATAATATCTCACAGGAGAGACTTAACAGCAGAAAAAAAATGAAGATACAAGCCCCTTGGAGTTGAAAAATGATAGCTGACAAATCAGCCCCTATTTTCTGACATTTTAAAAGAGAGAAACAGAGGTCTCTGAGAATGTCAAATCTCTAGCCAGAAAATTCAAGTCAGACATGAGTATTTTCCATCAGTAATCCAACTAAAAGGATGCACAAAAGGTAAACTTGGGACAGAAAAAATCAAGGTCACACATAAGATCTGTAAAAAGTGTCCTCAGAAAATATCCACTAACTCTTTATCACAGCTCAGACTCACTTCTAAAAGAGAAAGTCCTGTAAATGCAGAAAACATCTGAAAAAATACCACAAATCAGGGAAGCTCATGAAGCAGCTCTTGAAAACACACAATATTCAGGTGCAGACTGCAGACTGCAGGAACTTTATTCTCAGAACACCTACGACCCCATCAGAAAACTCCACTTGAGGAGATTCTGAATAAAACTATCATTGTCATTGAACCTAGTGATGAAATCAACTTCACTGTGGTGATATTAAGACGTGGCTGTGTTTGTTTGAGGAGAAACCTTTCAAAAGCAGGTGCAGCATCAGCAGATTGAGCCCTGTGCTCTCCCAGATTCCAATCCTCTTGATTTGTTCTTTGCTCAACTGTTTCAAGCAGAGGTTTAAGCTCCACATGCCTTCCTCTAGGTCGGGGGGCCACCTCCCACAGAGTTCAGTAGCACTAAGAGCTGGACTTTCAAACTGGAAAGAAAGGTTTCTTTCTTGCATTCTGAAACTCTTCCATTCTCATCGGATGTTCATGTCCATGCGAAAGCAAAGGTTTTATCTCCATTCCACATCCAGCCCTGGCACATCCCTAACATGCTGTGTTTACTCTCAGCTTCTAGAATGTATTACTTTTTCAGATGAGGGGTGTGGGAGAAGCAGATAAAGGGGGCAAGCCAGGCTAAATTAAGATCACAAAACCACGTCATATTTTCAGCAACTAGCTGATCTCCTGTGAAACAGGATTTCAAACTTCCTTTGGATTCCTAAATAAACAAATTCCCAGGAGATTTCTCTTATGATTATAGCCAACTTTCCTCCTTTTTTTTTTTTTTTTTTTTGACAATTCTTCAGAAAGGGCACAAACTGATTCTTTGGAGAGATAATGCTTTTTATCTACGGAGACTTTGTAAACAAATTGATCCAGATGTTTTGCTTTAGAACTCTCCAGATAGTAAATTATTCTTTACTACATCAACACTTCATTTCCTCTATTTGCAACTGACATCTCAAAACAGACCTCTTTTCAAAAGACAAATAATTGAAATGTTGTATTAACATTAACAAGATCATTTGGACACTTGCTTAAACAAAATCTGTCTTCTGTATATGGATGCATTTGGTACCACGTTCCAGAGAGGATCAAGATCAAATATATTAAGAATGTATTTGGATCCTTTTCCTAAGTCATTGAAAATGTATCAAAGAAATCTTAAGAATTTACTTTTTCCTTCCCTTTGTTACATGATTTGCTGCATTTATCTTAAAAAAAACCCTAGACATGTGGGATGATAATGGATGCCAAAGTCTGAGTTAAAAACCCAGACAACAAATAGCATATCCCATTAGGCTGAAATTGAAGTGGGTACAAGTAAGAAAGAGAGGGAATAGGTTTATGGACTAGATAAGAGGATATTTAACAACAATTTACAATATAGCCATAGATCCATTCAAAAATTAATGGTGAAGAAAGAAACCTGCTCCCTATATTAATTAGTGGTTTACCTAACAGCCTATTCTTCAGAAATGCATATATAGATTTTTTTCTAATATACATTTTTTTAAACCAATAGTCAAAAAATGTTAATTTACTTTGAAGATATAAGGTACTTGAAATAAGAAGAAAACAAAAATATTAGCTGTAAAAATAGAGCACATATATATATGTATTCCAGTTGAATATACTGTATCAAAATATGTTTTAGCTGATGTCCCTAACCTTCTGTAGATATTTTTTTTCCCTTTTATAACGATGTGAGCATTTTCTCCATAGCACTGAAGTCATCTTTCCTAATTACATTTTCTCTGAAGATCCCACGCTGACAAATCCAGCAACCAGCTTTCCATTCTGGGCTTCCTGAATCAGAATATTCGCTTTCAGATGAAGTCACCGGTAGCTTTCCAGTTGCTATAAGGACAATGGGATCACCCGAGTGCACAGCAACAGATTACAAAGCAGGTGGCTTGAGGCTAAATCTAAACAGTTTCCTCACATAGCTTTGTAAAGTGGGGTGCAGATAACTCCTAATGAGTGTTAAGGGCTGTCTGGTCACTTAGTTGTATACAAGGTCTAGACAGGTCAAGGTCTAAGGATCAGAGCTTCTAATTACATTCTATTCAATGCTCGTTAGTTGTAAAAGATGTTACCAGAAGACTCATCAGAGGTATAGGGTTTAATCATCAAAAGGTTGTGTCCTCAGAAGTCTTCAAAATTATTCTAAGATACTGAAAGAGTAAAAGAAACAGAGAAAAAAGAGGTGAATCTGAGGACACAGCTGAAAATTGAGGTCATTGTTCTATATCACATTCCCCATGTAAAATTGGAATTTGAAACTCATCGTCTATTGAATCAGTCGGTATTTGGCAGCATCAGTTCTAATGTTGAGTTAAACCATTTAGGAGGCAGATTTGGAGAGCCTTTCATTGCAAAATGAGCAAATAATGAAATACACTTATTTCATAACTTGCATTTGTTACAAACACAACTCACTGAGCTGTTGCTCATTCCCTAAAAGCTAATAAAAAGAAGAGATTAACATAACTAAAGCCAGCATTTCTTACTTCCTTTAAATAAAAGCCTCATAGAAAAAGCTCTTGTGGTTTGATGATACAGTGCTGTTGCTGACTGGCAGGGCAGGATTTGGCCATGCATCCCCCTTAGGGCTGTTGATGTGCTGACACTGGGGAAACACACCGAGTGAGACAGCACCTGGTAGGTGTGAATTCTGCAAGGACACCGTTTAAACCAGCAAGTGGGTAGTAAAGAGATAAAAGGCTCAAGCTCTGGCTAATGAAGAGGGCCACCCACAAGACAAGAATGTTAGCACTCAACTGGGTGCTAAGAAAAGGTAATGCTTATGTCTCAGGACAAGGAATGCCAGCAGCAGTGCTAAGGACTGATAAAACAGCTGGCATAATGAGCTCAGAAAAGAGAAATATGGTCCCCAGGGTAAGGAGAAAAACTCCCGAGGTTCCCTTTAAAGGCAGCATAGTAATTTAGGAATAAATTCAAAGTACTGTGACCTCTTTTCTCCTCTCTTCTGTTTTTCCTTCCTTCCTTCATTCCTTCCTTCCTTCTCTCTGAGCATTCCACTGTTCAGACCTCCTGGACCTATGAAACTGGACTCCTGGACCTATAAAACTCCAGGTTTTATCACAAACTCTCTGGTGATTACCTGGACTGCAGCCTTCCTTGCTGTATCTTGGCTCTTCTCTCTCCAGTCTGCCTGGAACCAATTAATGCATTAGCACAAGGAAAAAAAAAAAAAAAAAAAGAACTAATCATCCTTTTCTGAACCTCAGAAGATTCAAGTTTTGGAGGTGGGGTAAGTTCTGAACTGAGTTACCCCTTCCTAGCTGACAGAAAAGCTTGCTGGTGATTTCTCTTCTTACCAGCAGTACACTGGGGGGCTGCATGTCTCAGGCTTGCTTCCCTCACCTCTGTCCTCTCTAACACCCTGAAAGAAGGTGAAAAAGGGCACCATCTTCTACCCACACTCTCCCCGTTTCCTCCCAGGATGCCAACTGTCCATACGAGGTGGTAAAAAAAACCCCACTTTGTCATCTCATCTTCTGATGGACCTTTTTGGCCCCGAACATCAACATACCAATGCCAACAGGAACCCACAACATTTTTGACCTCTCTCATAAATTTCTTACCTTCCTTCTGCCACTCAGGTGAATCCCAGAGCCTCAAAAAACCCTCCAGTTCCATATAATACTAGACAGAAAACCACATTTTTCTCTAATTCCCTTCCCTTGCCACAGTCAACCCCATCACTCTCCCACCCTTCAGTGCTTCATCCTCCCTGGGACTTGCAATCATTCCTCCTGCCCTGCCAAGCCTCTTCCAACCCTTCCCACAGGCTCAGGGCATCCCTAGGCACATCCTAATGCTGAAAGAGTCCTTAAAATGTGAGGATACCCTCACTCCTGACAAGATCTGTGCTCAACTCACATCAGCTGTGCTCTGCAGAATAAACCTGTAGATGCTCCTCACTGTGTGCCCATGGCAAGTAGATGGCACCAGGGTCAGTGAGGGCAGGATGGGGTTTAGTGACACCCAGTGCCAGCCTCAAGCAGCTCAGCCACACTCCAGTCCTCCATGACCTATAATCCCACAACAAGCAGGTGGCCCTGATCCTGACTACACTTTCCATCTCATTTTTCATCCCTTTACCAGATTTCCATTTCTGTCCCAAAACAGCCCTGTGTTTTCTTCTTTTTTTTTTTTCTTTTTTTTTTTTTTTTAAATTACAAGGGCTGGCTTTTCAAAAAGCCAATTAAACAAGAACAGAGGGGAAATGACACATCAGGAGTAAAATGGAGCGCTCAATCCTCTGGCTCACTAATTAGGATTTATGTACTGGAAAAATCCAATTCCTGGCACTGGTGAGTTAATAAAGACATGAAAAAATATCTGGAAAATTGGAAAAACTGGTATAATTGTCTAAGAAAACTAGCACATTTGGTCATTTCCCCACACATTGTTATTAGCATCACAATTATTTCAGCAGGAGGCAAGCTGGGAAGAAGTAATACAGGACCAAGGAAGAAAAGCAGTAGCAGGATAACCTACCATTCAGACCATAACTCCCAGGAGAAAGCAGATTTGCTGCTAAATGGGCAACTCTACTTGCACATGCACTTCTTTGAACTGTGATTTATAGCATTTAAACTGAAGATTATTATTTCCACTAGGGGTATCACAAGTGCAAAATGGCCCAGGTCCTTCTGTGCAGTCATTCACATTGGTACATAAATTGCAAATATTCTGATATTTACCTGCTTTTCCTAGTGGTAGGAAGGGAAATGTGCAGAAGGGAGGAAAGAGTTCTTTTGAGGTGGACAATTCTTACCTAAATCCTACCTTAGCAACCACAGCCCTTTTCTTACAGTAAATAGCTCGTTTTGCTTACAATTGGTTAGGATTTTTTAATCTTAAGATCATGAAATCATAGAGCAGCATTTGCCTTCATCTCTGCAGTGCTTCTAACAAACCTTTGGTCTCAGAAATAATACAGTGAATTTTAGAGTCCTGAGGCATTCATTACATGGCAGTTATCCTGCAATTAGTTTGAAATTAGGTTCTTTGAAACACACCTACTAAAGACCCATGTAATTAGAGGGTATCCAAACAGCTGAATCACCACATTTTATGGGGGATCTTTTTGTTGTTTGGCCTCCAGTGGTGCCTGCTGCCCCATGCAGCATTTACAGGTTCTCATCAGCTGATAATGAAAAAACACCATTGCCATCAGTCAAAAATGCACTTTGCCCTCATTACCCCTCCCACCCAAAACTGATCATTGATCTGGTGCAACTGAAAATACTTTTTTTTTCTCCCACCCCTTTGGTAACCTGTGAAAGGAGATGTTTTATGTGCTCTGGATACTGGTAATATAACTAATAATAACTAATATCTAGATTTTTTTTGTTTGCATCACTAAAATCAAACCTATTCCCTAATGCACACCATTTTAAATATCAGATGTATTTTCTGTATTATTATAATGTATTTACTCTGTGTACTTCAGGTGCCAACAAAGAACTGTGTCACCCTCACACGTGAAAAGAATCAAACAGCACTTCTCTGGCACACAGGAAGAATAATCTGTGAAGAATTTTACATCCTTGTATCTCTCTGACAAATAAGTGTGTAAGTGCTCTCATCCATACTTTACCTAACAAGAACTCAAGTCCAGAAGGGTCCCAGGATGTGTTGTGATGTGCAGAGCAGGAAGCACAACAGCTTTGCTCTAAATATTAGCCCTCCTTAGATGTTTTTCTCCTCCTTTTTTTCACTTGGAATGAGAAAGTTTGCTGTCAATGACTCTCATGATGGACCACATGATATTTCAAAATTCAAGACAGTGAAAATGAAACAACTGGGGAAAAGAAACTACGGAGTGAGATTATTTTAAAGGCTTTGTTTCTTGTCCGTTTGAAATTCCTCTTTCTTTAACAAACATAATCCTTTATTAAGAGTTGTTTTCTTAAAGAAACAGTGTTTTCACTCCTGCTGATCTGTTGAGAAAAGAATCAATAACTACTCCCTGAGATACCCAGGAAATCTCTGGGAAAACCATAACGAATCAGATGGAATTTCTTAAATTTCTAAATAAAAACAAAAAGGAAAAAAAAATAATTTCATTCTTTACGGACCATAAAGCAGCAAAAAAAAGGACATGCCAAAACTTGAAAAAAAAAATCTTTTAAATCTTCCTTTAAAAAAAAAAAAGTGAGGAGGAGAGCATCATTAGGCTGGAATCCATGGAAAGAGAGTTGTTGTGCCTTGGCTTTTTTTTGTTGTTGGGTTGGTTTTTCTTTTTTGATTGGACTATTTTTTAAGAGCTAAAAGAAATTTCAAGGCTTACACTTGCCTTGGAGCCTTACTGCCAATTTTTGTGGTTTTACAACCACAGTCTCTTATTGCTTTTTGCCTACCTGTTGTACTCCTTGTGTCAGTGTCCAGATTTTTACAGCTTCTACTTTATAACACACTTTGCACAGATCTGT
>JAOEGS010012043.1:29475-47555 GCA_025447755.1 Corythornis vintsioides | reverse complement strand
AACCCCAATCTTATGGAGCCCACAAACTGCAGAGAAGACAAACCCAAGTGTATCAGCACCATGTGGCATTATAGACTGTGAAATAAAGGAAGACATCTATGTCCCTGAGGATATTTTGTGGTCTGAAGCCACATTGAAGCACTGCAAGGCTGGCCTCTTGGGACATGCCAAGTGAGAGACTCCTCTTGGGCACCCATGCCAACACACAATCCAGACTGAAGTCTGTGGTCTTGCCTGCAGAGGTTCTTCTGTAACGTGTTTTGGAATCACCACATACCTGTCCAGACATGTTTTCTACCATAGCCAGTCTTCTTTTCTCTATATTACTGCTGCTGCTTCATTGGCAAGAAGAAATTCTACCCAAAATGCATATAATTGCGTAAGATAAATAGACTGAGGGGAAAAAAAAAATAAGAGTATTGGTTCCTTCTTTCATTTCACTTGCATTCAGGCTAGTAGTACAGGTATGTTATTTCCTATGAAGAAAAATGTATATATTATTGTCAATATTTAGCAATATTTTGTCTACTAATCGTTGGGAGTGAGTAAAACCAAAGACATTTCTGCAGGCACAAATCTTCTCTGGATTCACCTTGAAAAAGCTTTACTCTGAGGGAGGGGAAAGCCAGGTTCTGACAGTGACACTGTGAGCTCCTTCATCTACTCTCCTGGGTGGTTTCAATATTTATGAGATGTATTCTTAAAAAACCTCTGTGAAGTCAGAGCAAAGGTTTGGGGTTTTCTGATTCCCTTCAGGCCGCTGCTAATTTGTCACACTGTGGTTTCTGTTATGGGGGGGTGGGGGGGGGGAAGCACATTCTTTGCTGATTTTAATGCTTATGATTTTCTAGCCTTGTGTAACGTTTTAAATAAATAACAGCTTCTTAACAGTAGCTTGAAATAAACAGGGAGCTTGTCCTTGGCCCGTGTACAGCATTTCTTTGGTGGTGGGTTTTGGCAAGGGGAGGGAGGTGAGAGCAAGATGCTTCCCTCTGCTATTTTAATCTTGCCCATGCTAAAAAATCTAGTCTTATATACTCAGCATCCTACAACTAACTAACATTCTAACACTTTCCCACCACAGAAGGCATTCAGGCTAATTCAAGTGATGCTCACTAAGGGTGGAAGTTTCCCTCTCTATTGTAAGGACTGCTAAGCCTTTTCATGGCTAACTCGAGGTGGGAATCTCAGAAGAGCAGTTTACAAAGAATTAGTTGGTTTAAGATCTGATGTTTCCTTCTTAAGCCCATGAAAGAAAAAGTATTGCTTTAACAAAAACAGTGAAAATAAATAAAATTTAAATTAAACTTTGTATAAAGTTTATTTCATTTAAGTTTAATTTATATTTTATTTAAGTTATAAAAGAGAAGAGAATCAAAGGCACTGCAAGTCCCAGAATCAGAGAATTATTTGAGTTAGAAGGGACCTTAAAGATCATCCAGTTCCAACCCCCTTGCCATGGGCAGGGACACCTCCCACTAAATCAGGTTGCTCAATGCCCCATCCAGCCTGGACCTGAAAAGTTCCAGGGAGGGGGCATCCACAGTTTCTCTGGGCAACCTGTGCCACTGTCTCACCATCCTCAGTGAAGAACCTTTTCCTAATTTCTAAACTAAATCTTCATTCTTGCACTTTAAAGCCATTACCCCATGTCCTTATCACTAAGTGCCCTCAAAAAATACCTCCCCAGCTTCCTTGTAGGACCCATTTAGATACCAGAAAGCCCCTATAAGGTCACCCTGAAGCCTTCTCTACTCCAAGCTCAACAACACAAATTATCTCAGCCAGTCTTCACAGCAGAGGTGCTCCAGTCCTAAGAAAAGTGTGGTTTTCTATTGTATTTTACAGTATTTTTAAAGTTCCTTGAATATAAGCAATCTATTTTACTCTCCAACATTATACTTTTTGTTCCACAGCTTGGAAAAACAAATTCCCCTTTTAGCCACTGTTTTGTTTCTGACCACAGGAAAATACAGACAGTAAATTTAAGATTCATGTTCCTGCAGAAGTATACATGTTGTTAAGACCTCAAGTATGCTACTGCTTGAGAGCTTGACTGTGTATTTTATGGCTGCTTGGAGAAACAGTGGCAATTTTATGGATTTTCCCTGTGAATTTTCCCATTTTCCTACTGAAAATAAAAGGGGTCAGCTTGCAGAAGTACACCAAAGACATGAAGTTCGATATTACAGGATTGAAAAGCTATAAATAGACATTTCAGAAGAGAAAACTAAGAACCATACTCTCCTCATTTCTCTCTCCCACAGCCACCCATTTCCCTCATCTGTAACATCTACTCATCTGTACTCAAGTTTCTGGTTTTCTCCCTCTCTTCAGAAAATCAAGCTTTCCATTTATCAGTGTTTCTAGATTATGTTTGTTTCTTCATCTCAGCATCCTTTGGCCATCTCTTCTTTGTTCAGTATCTCATCTCCACATTTCTTCTGGAACTGCCTTTGCATTTGAAGATCCTGAGTCAGGTTTCTAAGAAGACAACAGAGATTTTATGCCCAGGTGAGCATTTACCTGGGTGGTGCAAAAACCACTAAACCTGGGCATGGAAGCATCTATTATTAATAAAACCACAAAGTTCATCTGCAGGTAACATTCCAGTTATAAAATTCTGGTGTTTTGCTCTGCAGCAAGGAATGAGAAAACATGGAGTAAAATTGTCTTTAAGACTGGGACGTTTTTAGAGGTTCACTGAAGTCTACCTTTGTTTTATTTATGGCAGACATTATTCCTCAGCTGAATACTAATGCTCCTCCAGCATGCTAAGGATTACTGAATCTTAACTGGACTATGCTTTTCCTATATTTGGAATATTTAGCTACATTTTTGGAAGGATTTCTGCAGCTGTGAGTAGTCCCACTACTACTGTGAGTAGTTCCCAGATGTTCTGTAACTTCAGACATGCATCTCAGAAAAGCCACAACTCAGAGATTTTGTCAATGTGTTTTCACAGTCCTTTTATTCTGGGGTTTTTTTTAATGTATGACCTCAAACCTTAGTGCTGAAGATAGCTCACATAATACAAGTGTTCAGTGACATACTTATCCACTGCCCCTTCACCAGAAGCTGAGGCAGCAGATAATTACTGGAGTTTTCTGTAGGCTGATGGATTCTGCAGGATACGTGCTCAGAATCAGTGAGAATTAGCACTCTGACTTTCCTTAACATGCTGTGACTTAGCTAACTTTGCTTTATCCTTAGGAATTCTGTTTTTAAGGATGAAGATTCCTTTGTGCTCAGTGCTGTGGCAAAATAAGCAAAACACATAACACTCTGCCCCAAAGAAATGACATTATGAGCATAGAAACAAATAGCAAAGGCAATAACACACCACCAAGCAGACTCACACGTAGTGATCTACCCTAGTGACCTAGTTTTTGCCAAGTTTCTTTTAGCTATCAGCAAAAAAAAAAAGAAAAAAGAGTTTTAGAGTATAGATTGAGACTACAGATCTGTTCAGTGCCTGGTTATAGCAAATTCCTTTAAAGCATTAGGAGCAGCAGAAAGGAAAGGACCAAGATAATTGCTTGAAATAAAATAAACCAAAACATTGAAAACAAACCTTTGAAAAGTGAGACAGATGCTGAAGATAAGAAAAGCCACAAAACCAAAGAGAAGTAGTTTGCATTTGGTTGAATGTGGATAGATGAGAATGGCTTCTCTCAGAGAAGCTCTGTAAAATAAGGCATCAGGATCTGAAAGTGATGACTTAGAAGAAAGTTTCTGTTGAATATGGTTTTCCAGGTCAAAGCCCTAAACAGTAGGGAAGGTCGTGATCAATCAGGGAAGATACTGGGAAAGGTTTGTATAAGTAGCTAAAAAATTCAAGTTTGGTCATAGTGGACTTGTGGTGGTGGCTAAAACCACTCAGGAATTGTCATATACAGACTAACATGTTTGTTTTCAGCACTGGTAGAGGAAAATAAGCATGTTAATTGTTCAGAACAAATAATAATGTTAAACAGTGCATAAGAAGTGGGGTCCTTCTAATTTCACTCCATTACTTTATCAGACTCTTTCAAGCTCACTGTAAAGTGTGTAACTTCTATTATCCTCACCATTGCTACTTTCATTTCATGGCAATATCAAGAGGAAATCAAAAAGATGAAGTCTGCTGAAAAGAACAGTCAGCAGGCTCAGTAAGGGGGATTTTGCAAATGAGAAGCATGGCATAAATTGGCAGAGCTCCACTGATTCTAAGGGAAACCTGCCAAGCTGTGTCCAAACATCTACTTACTTCTATGTTTCCAAATAACTCAAGTGTTTCTGACCTGTAGGTTAACTCTGATCTTTGCAGTAGTCATAAAAATGATTGATGCCCTGGCTTTGTCTATGTCTGGGTATGTTTGATAAGTCACAGAGATGTATTTACAGATGATAAGTGGGGGCAGGGGGATAATATCTGGAGAAATCTCACAATTCCAGAAGCTTTCAGTGGCTTCTGGTTTGGGTTTTATTTTTTCTCTCTTCAAAATACCTGCCAGGATGTATTGTAGAAAACAGAAGCTACTTAGAGTAACAGGCAAAGATGTTGAATCATCTAGGAAAAATCTGGGTTGGTTTTTTTTCCTCTTTAACATGTACAGCTTCAGAGATCAAAAAGTATTGCCTATAAACAGAGGCAATTACAGTATACTTGGTTCTGGTGTTGCTATCTCTCCAAAAAGCTGTAAAGCTAGTTTTTCTTTCAGTGTTGGCATTTTGAAGCCATTACCTTGTCAATGATCAATGGAACAATGGGGAATAAAAAATGGGAGATCCTTTTTTACCCATTGTACATTGACCAGAGAACGTTTCCCTTCAATTTCCTTAAATTTGCATCAATTTTCTTCAAGAATAAGGCTCTCCTATTCAGGTAACCCAATTGAACAATGAGTTAACTAAAGAGCAAGGTTCATTCACCTCTCAGAATTAAGTCCAGAGCAGTGGTTTGGAAGAAACACAGCTGAACTATACATTAAAAAACTGAGAATGTCAAAATCCTCTCCCAAACCATGTGTTATGACAGGGGACTTTGCAAGAATGTATGAACACTGGGAATCTGATCATCCTGAGATTGTCTTGTTCAAAAAGATAGCAAAATGTACAGATAAATTCACTTTACACTGATACCAATCACTACACAGCATATAAAGCAGTAAAAAAAATCAAGCCTTGTGTCTCCCAGCCACCCAATGTGGATTACCAGTGGTGTTTACTCATAGACTGCTCTCCCCAAAACTTTAATATATTTGTTAGAGAACTATATGAAAAACACATTCTCTGATGGCATTATACTTTAAAAGGCTCAAAAACAAATAAATTAATTTAGTATGTTATGAAAGAATTAAACAATACCAACATATTTTTACTGTTCCCACGAGGGCTACTTTTTTCTTATGGGCCTGCTCTTTGCCTCTTGCCAAAATTCAAGACAGCCCCAGAGACTGGCATGATAAACCTGCTAGTCATTTACGTGAATGACAATTGCCATTTCTGAGCTCACATCTGCTAGAGGCCACCTTCCTAAAAAAGAAGAATGAAGAGTGACATTTCTTCTGACACTGATTTCTCTGGGACTTAACTAAAAACACATTTCCACCTTGTTTTAATATTGCTTTCACAGGAGCAAAGCTTTAATATTTGTTTTAAAAATGATATTTCCTTAATCAAATTAAAATTCTTTTGTGATTATACTGGCATCTAAAATAATACCAGCAACTAAAAAAGAAGTCTTTAGATCATCCTATGAGATTTTAAAGGGTTTTGTTCCACAGAGTCACGCAAGATAATAAAATGTGACTGTATTGCTTCTAAACCAATGTGGTGATGTGTCATTTAGTTAAAAAAAACCTGGTATATTTATGGATAAATTCTTAATCAGAAGTTACAAGATACACCAGATACCATGATGTGTATTCTTAGTTGTATTCTTGAAAACACCTGTTTCTATGATCCAGAAAGGGAGTTTGAAGTGAACCACATCACCTACAAGTCCAGAAGGACATGGTGCTACTGGAGAAGAAACCAGTTTCAACATAATGCTCTTAGACAACATATCTTAGGACTTATTGAAAAGAAAAAAAAATCTTATCAATTTTGAAGCCAGAGTCAACAGCAAAACTATCAGTGACTTTAACAGGACCAGGTTTTATGCCTTTTAAGTCTCTGCATAGCAACTTTGCTAGCTCATCTGCGAGATGGCCAACTTGACTACCATGATGGTGATGGCAAACACACTCTGTTCAGCTCACCTTAGGTAAATAGAATTAGAACATTCTTAATTATAATATTTGAAACCAGTAATTAGACTTAAAAGAGGCAGAAAGGAGTTGGTTTTGGATAGAAGCCTCAGTGACACACTTAAGTCCATGAGGTAAGCAAGTGAGCACATGATTTCTCCTTCCTTATCTACTCAGCATATATCCATCAACCAAGTGTCACGATGGCATTCCATAAATACATAGTGAAATGTGAATTATCTGCTGGAAATGCTGGTTGCAAACACATTTGTACTTTGTTCTTTAGTTTGCTTCAGTTTGCCTGTTGTGTTGTTGAGAAGATAGCCTTGACACCATAGTTAAACTTTTACCCACTGTGATTCTGGTAAATATCAGGACCTGATACTTTTTTCTCTTCTTTTTTTTTTTTCCTTTTTCTTTCTTTTTTCTTTTTTTTCTTTTTTAATTTATCTTTTTTCTTTTCTTTTTTTTTTTTTTTTTAAACTGGAGACAACACCAGAACTACCTTTATAATAAACTTTATCACAAACCCATGCCAGAACCATGGGACATGCACTGGTCATTATTCATGGTATACTGGAACTATGAATCCTAGATTGTCTTATTTTGATTATAGACAACAGTTGTCTTTGTGGCCAAACAGAAATCACAGTGGGAGGAGGGACATAGGAAAGGGAAATGTACTCAAATATATTAATATGAATTGATACATGTCTGGTAGCTGTTATGAATACCACTCTTTTTTTAAGTTTTAATGTGATTAATGTGTTTTTAAAGGCTGTTGACATTTAATTGCACTGGATATGAAATAATGATCAGAATTAAGTGCATGAATAGGAAGAATATGATCACAAAGACCTAGATACAACATATAATATCAGTAATAGCAGTACTATGCAAAATGAAGATGCATATGATGAAATTAGAAGGAAAATAAAAGGAAATATTTAAATTTGTGACTATATAAAACACCAAAATAAGAAAATAGCACAAATAAATCTCAGTGGGATATTTTGATAATAAGCATAAGCTTTGATACCTGAAAAAATTGGAAATCAGGATAACTTTGGCACTTCTGAACTGTGAAATAAGTTACCATCAGACCATCTAGTGGAGTTCTACTGATTCTTATCTTACCATTTTTTACAGGTTTTGAAATACTTGCGTTTCAAATATTTCCGTTCTGAACTACTTCAGTTATTTAAAGAAAAACAGATTATAAAATGTTAATATATCTATTAACACTGTGAAGTCAATATATTTGATACCAGCAAATATGTCACTTCTCAACAAGTTTGGCAGCAGTCGTCAGCCTTTCCATAGGCAAAATCTATAGAGTGAAAGTAATAAATGAAAATAAAAAGGGCAATCTAGTGACCTGAGCAGGTGAATCCCCTTTAAGAAGAAGTTTGTCACCGGATATGACAAGATGCTTGTTACTAAGCCCAGAATGAACTGTTCAGGCATTCACTGGAAGACTGTTCAACAGTGGCTGCATTTTTGTTATTAATTCAACAATCCGACCACAGAAAAAGTAAACAATTTAAAATATTCTTTTGAAAAAAAAAAAAAAAAAAAAAAAAAAAAAGCCGTCAGAGAAGAGAGATGCACTAATTGTTGCAGATTTCTGCCTCGACCATAGATGTGGCTGGGTGATTGAATCCAGACCAGCATCAGGAAGAAGCGAGTGCAGAGAAAGGCACGCAGGAGAGCTGGGCTTGGCCCCGCGCCCACCATCACCCCAGCAAACTCCATTTCCAAGATCCACCACAACACTTTCCTCTTGAGCTTCCACTGGGTCACTGTGACCTTTGTTAAATGCTACAACAAGTGATAAAAAAAGAAGGCTGGGAGGTTATTTGTTGCACAGTGAAAATGGAAAGGAACCAGGGGATCAGAACCAGATTGCAGTTAAATGTAATATATTGCTCGGCTGCATTCCTCTTTGTTACAGCCCCGTGGTTTGCTCCCAGTTCTAACAGAATGCAAGCTGTATTTTGTAGAGGCTAAAACCAACATATTACAGAGTGCAGAAGCACCATCCATCAATTTTCCAGAAGGAAACTGCACCTGCCTGCAGACTTGTCCTCATTTGACTGAGCCCACAGTGGTTTCATCCAACAGCTCTTCTTCCCATGACGGGCGTGTGGTTTGTGGGGTGGGAGTTGAAGGGTCTAAATTTAGAAGGTAGGGAAAGTTTGTTCAAAGAGAAGAGAAAGAGGAAAGAGGAAAGGGGAAAGGACAAAGGAAAGAGAAAGAAGACAGAGGAAAGAGAAAGAGGAAATAGGAAAAGGCTCTTCATAAATCTTTGCACATCAGTGTAATTCACAGATTGTGCCCTGCCACTTCCCCAAGACTGACCTACATCAGCTGTGTTCTTTCAGTCTGGTATTTCTCTCAAGCCAAGTGGGCAGCACCCAGGCTGCTTTCCACCAACAACATCCTTGCCACTCTCAGAAACACTGACCCCTAAATTGCTCTGAAGGAGCATGGGAGTTTAGCCATGGAGCTACAGCCCCGAGTACTGGCCCTGACCATTGCAAAAGTAAACAGTCATTTAGTCTGTTAAAATGTTCCAGTTTATCTTCAGGAAAAAAAAAAAAAAAAAAAAAATGTAAAGCAAAGCTTAGTTTTTAGTTGCTCTTTCCAAAAGACAAAGATAAAGGATGCAGTAAAAAGAAGTAAATAAATAAAAAGAAGGAAACAAGATCTGCTATTCCCAACATCACTGTGTCAAGGAAAGGAAGACAGGTGACCCAGCACCAAAAGTTGTTTCAGTTGTGATTACTGTGGACACTGTTACAGGTTTTGTTCTTATCTGGTCTCTGTTCCCGATTATTTTTTTTATGATTTAGCATTGTTCTGTGGGGTTCAAGAGCAAAAAATTAAGGAAGAACTAGAGACAGATAATTTTATTCTGGCAGCTGGGTTACACTCAGAGCTGTGTGCTGAAATGAATGGGGCTATTTATGCATCAAGGAACTGTTCAGAAACCTGTGCTGGCCTATTACTCTGCATCCCCAAGTAAACTTCAAACACAGGCTGTCTCCAAACCACAGCAGGAACTACCCTCAACGCCATCACAGCTCAGTTCTTATCAGTCACAACCTCCCTCCCCCTCTGTGCAGTGCTCACACCAGGACAGGACCTTCTGTTTTGTGTCCCAGCATGGCACCACTCTGTGGGAAGAGGTGCAGCAAAAGGCTTGCAGGAACTCAGCAGGAGTCACTGCCTCCTGTAGAGTCAAGAGACTGGCTAAGAGTGGAGCTCACTGGGCTTGCAGAGCTTTTGCAGCAGCCTACCTGCTGTCCCTCTATACAGATGCAAAGGAGCAAACTCCTTGATGAGGAAACTGGGAGGCAGCCTCCCCATTCTCATTTTTCTTCAGGCTGCAGCGTTTTCCAAAGGCTGTTTCCAAACACACAGCTGATCCCATCTTAGGTCAAGCATTGTGCAGGAAGCCTATTGTAGAGCTACTTACTAGGGAGCATTGCTGACAGCCCCAAAGAGAGCTACCAGAGGAAACAGTGTGGGATTGCTTACATCCTACATAGGGCAGATGCTTCAACAGGAACTAGGGAAAGAGATATTAACTCCGAGAGAATGTGGAAGTCTGTCTTAACCACCAGAGATCAGCTGACTGGTGGCATCATGTATTGGTATGAGGCAAGGTCACCCAACTCTTACCAAACAAAAAAACCTCTCAGCAGGAATAGCCAGGCAGGGACCCCTGCATTGAAGAACAAGACACTCTGTCCCAAGAAAATCCCACAGGGGCAGAAGCTGATGCATTATATAATGGTGAGTTTGGCTCCTACCTCTCCCCGTGGTAGGGATTCTTAGCTCCCAAGGAGTTCACAACTTGGAGTTGCTGTAAGATGCTGCCTCTGGCCATGGGTGTGGCTTCAGCCCTGCCATAATTTCCTGGCTCTTCTGTTTCTGTTGTTCATGGCAAGCGTTTTGAAGTGGCACTGTTACTTATTTCTAAGTGCAGTCGCCACTGATGCTGAACAGTGATCCATTGTTCCTATTGTTGCTTCCGCACTCGGCGGTTCATAAAAACAATGCTTCAGATGCAACTTAGCACAGGGAGTCCCAAAATTGCTGACTGGCAGAAGCTGAGGGAGTAGAGAAGCAGGGAGGATCATTCTGTGCTCGCCCTGCTTCTTAACACTCCTCCAGCATCATCAGAAACAAGGTGCTGGGACTTTGGGTACAAGAATGTATTAGCTCCCCTTATGCTCTTCCTCTGATGTTCCCCTGATGCACACTGATAGTTAAAGTGCAGAGATTTTGTCTGACAATGCCAATGTCCTTTCTACTGCTCTTTAAAAACAGCTCTCAGAGTGTAACACTTTGATTTTCCATGTCAATGGACTTTCCAGATTGTAGCACGTTGACCGAGGTAACCATGCCACGGGAGTGAAGCAATCTTTGCTTAACAACAAAGCCTGAAATAAAGGCTGGAACATATTGATATGCTCTGGTTTGGACATAACTACCTAAAAAAAAAAAAAAAAAAAAAAATTAGGAAAAGAAAGAGAAAGAAAATCTGCACTGTCACCTGGTCCTCACAAAGATTTAGTTTCAACAATAACAAAGGGAATGAAGAAGAGGACAGTTAGGGAAGATGAAATTTAAATTTCACTGTCATTTTTCAGCTTTTGATAAAATGTTAAATGGATGTTTATTTAAGCAGGGTTTTTTTTTTCCATTTTGAAATCCTAATTTCACCAGCTGTTTTATTTTTCCCCAAATGAAAATGAGATGTTTCAAAAAACATAAGTGACAATTGCTTTCTACAGAATTCCCCATTTCATTAAGAAATTCTGAATCAAAGGGATTATTTTTTAATCATAAATTATATACTTAAAAAACAAGTAAACAAGAAAAAAATTAACACCCTTTACTAAGAGTATTATACACAGTATGTGGAATAACTAATGATCAGAACTGTACAGCAACTCTGAATTTTAAATGTATGGCAGAAGAGCACAGAGATTCCAAAGTGAAATAAAGCTTACTAAAATAAGAAAAAGCCTGCTTGGTTTCCAAAGGGAACTGTTCTTTAAGCTATTTAATAAAGCAGTTATTGAACAGCTGCTTGCATTTCTCTAAGGAGTTACTCCCAGAGGAAAGTTCAAAAGGATTCAAAATATTAATGGTTTTATATGTTTTAGACATACAGAGGTATGAGCTTGCCAGAGAAAATTAGTAGCTTATCTATAAGAAACAACTCATGGAATATGCTGTATCATTTAATATCACAATAAATTGCATTATTTGAATATAGAATGCATTCCAATGCTTTGTCACAGTAAAGTTTTCAATAAACTTTAAATGCCATACTAAACTGATTGAAAATGAAAGCTATACTCTTCATAAACTAGAACAGAATGTTCATTAAAAAACCTATGTGAAATTAAGGACAAATTCCATCTTAAAACTTTTGTAAAGAAAGAACTCATAAATAACCCACAATCATTGAAGATTTTATAAAAAAAAAAAAAAATGTATGGGGTTTGGTTTTTGGGGTTTTTTTTGGTTTGTTGTTTTGTTTTTTGTTTTTTTTTTTTAATTTATAGGCTTGGTAAAAAAGCTACTGCAACCAGATATTGCACCCAGGATGATATGAGCATTGTCTCTATGTCTTTAAACACTTGGAGTGATTCTTTTCTGGCCACCAGCTCCAACCATACGTCACACCACAGTTTCAGCTAAACAATGATCCAAACAGCCCAGAAGAGCAGTGGTGAAAACGCTGACCACCAGAGAGGAGCCATCATGCTGAAATGTTGATTTTACCCCTGCGTGGCAGATTAGGGAACCTGTACGGAGCGGATGTCGCATTTTTTTTTAGCAATGCATGTGCCCAAATTTGCTTTTGGCAGACATTGCTTAACTGCTGCTGTTTTTCATGAAGTCAGTGAAGACTGAGTTAGATAATGAGCTGGCATGCACTTTTGAAATGTTTACTGTGTTCCTTAAAGTAAGGGGAACATGCTGGTTCTTAAACTAATTTGTTTTTTGTTGTTGGCTTCCCCCATCTCTCCCCTACTTCTCTGTTCTCGCCATCTTTGGAATAAACAGAAACTGACTGAATCTTTTGAGACTTGTTAATTTATTTTTATTTTCTTTTAATTATATGACTGAAGAATCGGTCTTTTCCAAATGGCAAACAACTGAGCCATGTCAAGATCCATGTCAATCTCATGTGTTCACTCCGTTGTGAACAATGAAGGAGGGGGGGAAGGGGAGGACAAAATCAAATCTGTCTATTCCGGCCTAAATGCAGGACATGAACAAGGAGATTCCACAAACAATGAACAGGGAGATTCCCCAAACAATGTAGTCTTTTTCTTCTGCTGGGGGGAGGTGAAGGGGAAGATGATGGTAGCAGCACTTTTGTGGAAGGAGAAGCTGCATCCATCTTGCCAGTCAATACAGCATTCAGAAAGCTTACACGGCGGGAAGAATTTCCCACCCATTGTTAACTAGGAACTTGATTTGAAAATGCAGTTTTTTAATTAAAATTGGCACTTCCAAGCTTCACGCTGGCATCCACCATCTTGCTAAACACTGAGCTCAATTGTGGCTCCAGCAGTTTGCAAAGGCACTCTCCGAGGTGACAAACCAGTTCCCATCCTGCCATCCTTGCTCAGTCCTTAGTCCCCATCCTACCGTGAGCGAAGGGGAAGTTTACCCCACTAATACAAAGCCAGAACTGTAGGATGTGGCCTCATTTGGCTAGAATCCACAGATCCCAGTCTTTATTACTTTTAAGGCATTATTAACGGACCAGAATTTTTCAGAAATGTTCAGAGGAAAACAGGGTCAGTTATTTTCAAGGCTTCTCCATGCTTCACTTCACTCCAATACCATCATTATAGCTATATATCCCACTACTTAGCTTAAATTCCAACCTATACTCCCAGGAACTAGTATTCAGAGATAGAAACTGTAAAATATTACAAACAACAAAAAATTTACAGCTAGGTAAGATGCAGAATGGGTCTGTTTGTGTAAAAGGGCAAAATGATTCTGGTTTTTTTTGTGGATTTAATAAATACATTAGCATTTGCAACTCGTTCTGACTTGAGGGATATCAAATGAAGAGCCTAGTTACAGCTCTGCTGAAGTAACCAGCAAAATATCTTAATTAAGAGATCACATATTATTGTTCAGGGCTTTTTTCTGTGTAGTACTTCAGGAAAAAAAAAAAAAAAAAGGAGAAAAAAAATGGGAAAAAAAAAATTATAAATTGCATCTACTTTTGAATATTCTGAGATCCCGAAAGACAAGCTGGGAGGGAGAATTTTTTCTGGGTTTTTTTAAATTTTTATTCAGATTGATGTTTTCACAATGTCTAACATTGTTAGGTTGACTACAAAGGATTTCACTTCGCCTTACAGTAGAAGCAAAATATTATGTAAATTGAATAAAGGACTTCACAAGACTATCCAGTTCATGTGAACACTAGCTAGCAAAGCAAGCTGTTGTTGGCTTTTGAAAAATCTGTCAACAATTAAGCTCATCAAAAGGAAATTCATAAGCCGATTTAGCAGAAATGTCTCACAAAGCCTGAGCCCTGTAAGGTACATTCATATACTCAGCTCAGTTCAAGTTCTATTGAGGAATTAAAGCAATTACCAAAGATTCATATCTTTGGGCTAAAAAGCTTGCCGAATATAAAGATATAGAAAGAACATCGAGATTTCAGAATAACTGCAGTTTGGAGTTCATTTGCAGATCTTCCAACAGGAATAAATCAGTGCTCTGAGCCTTCTTTCATTATTCTGAGGAGTACCATCTTCCAAAAACTAGTAAAAAAATAAAATTATATATATATACATGTAAACACCTACACTCAGTGTCCATTTACCAGTTTACACCTTACATATATCTGAAAAAAACCCAGGTTTTTGTTGCTGCATTTTGAACATTCCCTAGGCTTTGTTTGAACCAGAGGGAAAGATCTTAAGGGAGGTTCTCCACAGCATGAGAATTCCTCAATCCTAAGAATAAAGCAGGTAAACCAAGCAGAGAATCTATCTGCACTGCAGGCTGTGTGTCAATCCATCCCGTTACAGGGCACACAGAGCCCTGTGAAGAAAAAGTGAGTCTTTTGTCTTCTGATTTGTCCAAACCATGCTTAGCAATCTAGAGACATCTCTCCAGGAAATTACAGGCTTCATTATGGAAATTCTCCCCTGGCTGCCTGTTAATTTGATTAGTAGAACTCCAGTTTATTCTGAATTTTGCACGTATACACCCACCTGACCAGATCTGACTCATCACACATGCCCTGGGTGGAAGACTTCATTCTGGGTTCTTCCAGTAATGAATTTGTGTTGGTTTTGTAAGATCCTGTTTGTGACCTTAAAGCTGGTTCATAGGGTAAGACCCTTCATTTTTCTTTGTTCAGCTAGCACTTTCTGCCACTGCTCTTTCATTATTCAACCTCCAGCCTTACAGGAAAAGGTCTTGGCTGATACTTATTTGCGAAATTCTTTGCCTCCTGATCCCAGGAATTTTGAAACTCTGTGCTTCAGAGTGTCTGATTAAATCTGGATTAGGATTCTGTCCTTAATCTAGCAACGGTTCAGCTTTGGGTCTGAGACACCTTATAAGGGCAGCACCAAATGCATGGTATTGGAAGAAATCTATTGAGAAACAACTGCTACACTCTCTTTCCAAATGTCTGGATGACGTTTACTCAGAGGCTACTGCTCATTTCCTTATTACATTTGAGCACACTGGAGATATTGCCAGAAAAAAAAAAAAAAAAAAAAATCAATGTTGAAATATATTTAAGATTGTGAGTCTGCACTCAGTTTTAAAACATGGAAGTGTTGTACCCTTACTCCTTAAATAAATAGTCCTATACTTAACCCTAGAGTATTTTGTGCTTTTAAAATTAAATCCAAACATTAAGGTAGGTGTGAAAAAATGCAATTTCCACCCCATCCTGTAGAGATACTACTCATTAGCTGCACAGCTATGATTAATCAGAATACTCTTCACCGTTCCAAATCAGACCCTGAGATTTTTATAGACATCTGTTTTCTTTCACATTTACCACATGCATAGATGTAGTGTCACTATTATAGAGGTTTGACTCATTCGAAAACATCACAAGTCAACCACTAAATCAGTGAGGAATACACAGCCCATTAGAAGCCATAGATAATATAAGATCCACATGGCCTTGGGGAAAACAACTGCATTTGCCAGGCCATCAAGCTCCTTGCACACTGTCTCTTGCTGGAGATGAGGTGGTGCTCAGCAAGGCAAGCACTCTGAGCAGCAGGGCAGCCCCAAAGCTCATGGAAGCTGGTGGACATAACTATCTTTCACTCAGCCTAAGTGAGGAAGCAAGAAAATGCTCCTTTTGTTTAGCAATAAACATAACAATAGAAGCTACAGGCTAAATCACGAATCAGCATGACAAGGCTGGAGGAGGAGCTGGGATGTGCAGCCTCGGGGATCTTCCCCAGAGTCAAAAGCAGAAGTAGGAGTTGGACTTTGCTTGTTGTAACAACTACATCTTGTCAGAGGCAAAAACATGCAGGAGCACAAGATGACAGTCCAGAGACCGGTCCACAGAGACTAGTGAAGACAGCAGGACATCCCTCAAAGAAAAGCAGAGAGCTTTTTGGGCAAAGTACTGGCTGCTGGAGGACTTGGAACTGAAAGAAGAAACACTTGAGAGTGTTCAGAGAAGACAAGACTGATGGAATATTATTTTCATGAAACAGGACTGCATCAAGGCCATATCTGATGGTTATTACAGTATCTTCCCTGCAGTAGCAACCTGTGGGCCCCATGCACTGGGTAGCTAAGGAGGAATGATCAGGAAAGTAAGACCACAGAGATGTGTCCCTGCCACATTTGTCTCTAAACGACCTCATCATATTTTACAGGTGTTCTCCAAGAGTAGAGTTACAGAGCTGTACCTGCTGTGCTTGAAAACAGAATGCAGAGGATAATTCAAACCCAGTCTACTACAGGATTTGTCAAATACTTCTGTGAGGGATGCACAATTGCTGTCTCTTGTGTACCAAAATGCACACCTGAGGTACTTAAAAGTAACAAAGCACCTTCTAGCTCAAATCTATTTTATCTCTGAATGGAGGTATCTTAACCCAAGTGACAGAAAGCAAACTTGAATTTCTTTTCTTTAGCTTTCCCTTCTGATTTTTCTCTGAATTTCTGTCCTATGCATCCCTTATTATGGTAACTCTCTTTGCCCCAAGTCATAGTAGAGAGCTGCATACCTCATTTTCATCTATTACCTTTGGGATGCTTTAGTGACATCAGTTTCTTTCTAAATGAGTTAGGTTTATGTACTTATATTAGTACAACAGTATTCAATATAGACAAAACTCTTCTTTGACATTTAAAATGTGTGCAGTTGTTGGCAGCCTATGGACATAACAGAGAAAACTGTCTCAATGTAAATTTTCTAAGAAACATCTCATAATAAGCATATTAAAAAAAAAACACCAAAAAACAAACAACCAAGCTCCAAACATCTTCTAAAAGCTTTGCACTTAGCAAGGAAAGGCAAAACAGATTGGAGTAACCGAGAACACAGAGAAGGCAAGTAATTTGTACTAAGGCAGTCAGGAAATCATAAGCCTAGAAAGAACATGCAGAAAACTGTCTGTGCTCTCCCAGTGCTACTGAACAATACCCTACTGCACAGATTTTTGAGTAGCTTTTCACATTTAGTCCTTTTTTAAACATGTCATTGTGCTGCAGATACTAATTTCCTCAAATGCAAGTATAAATCTTCTCAATATTTGGTCCATCTCTGCTGTAAACTCTTCTTAAGACAGCTACTAAATATTGCTAATATTTTTGAGTTAGTAGTGTGTTTAGAAGGTCATGTCAGGTTATTGCTGGGAGGATTAAAAGATTTTCTTTCCCCCAGAGCCCTTTGTTATAAGAAACCAAGGAAATTTAAAACAGGATTTATTCCTTCGAACCGGGACAAACCAACAGAGTACCGTGGCAAGAGCATGAAGCAAGAGCACTCTGGGCCAGGAAATTTACAAAGCAAGCTTTCTTCAAACTCAAAAGTTAAGCTGAAAGTTTAAAACTCTTAATGATTTTACACTGAGGGCACCAAAAGAAAACAGATTTCGCAGTCATTCCCACAAGTGGCAGAATATCTGGTAAGCCAGGGGATGGCACTGACACAGGTGGATATTTCTGGCACACAGAAGCTTTGTTTGGTATTTGCCAAGCCAAGTTCTGATGGCTGCTCCCACCTGGGCTGGGATGCATCTTCCTGCTTCCACTGGCAGGAAGAAAGGGTAGTGAAGAGCATCAGCAATGACTGCACTGGGGCTTAGTGGAGGAAAAGGAAAGCCAGGCAGGCAAGAAGAAGAGAGAAAGGAAAATCAGGGAAAGTTTGGTCTCAGATGTCAAAACAAATCTGCTGCCAGAGATAGAATGGGTTTTCCCAACAGATGTTGCTCAGAAACAAATGAGACTCTGGAGCCTTCGGATCGTTCCCGTAGGAAGTTTTAAGTCAGGTCTGCATCTGCATCGTGCTGTCATGATATTAGGCAGCTGTTAATACAGAGAAATGATAAGATCAGGGTGAATGGTGGGTCAGCTGAAGTGCACATGCATGCCCTCTGATTTAGCTTAAAACAGGAATACATCAGCTTTGTGGATGTCACCAAATTCATTGCTCGGAATGTAATTTATTTGGAATGCATCAAAACCCAGTAAATCCTACCCCTACCATTAGGTATCATGGTGTTTTCTCTCCTTAATCTTTCAGACTGATCTCTCAAGTACACCTTGCTTTCTACATGCACCTTATCTTGAAAA
>JAOEGS010012043.1:14548-26302 GCA_025447755.1 Corythornis vintsioides | reverse complement strand
ATCCACCTCATAACATGCACATGCTCACAGGTCTTTTCTTCCTTCCTGCCAGAGCTGGGCTTCTGATGTTAGAATAGTTCTTCTCATACAGTTTGGAGAGCACCCTAACCCCTTCATTCCACTCAGCATGGACAGAAAATGCAACTTCCCTCTAGAACCACATGCACTGTGTCTACAGGTTGAGTCCAAGATTAACCTACAGAGCCATTCTAAGTAAAAACACATTAAAGAGAAGTGTACTTAAAAATAGCTGTTGTAATCATGTACTGTACTCAGTGTGCTTAAATAATGCACGTAATATAGTTCAGTGTAATAACCACTTGCTGCTCAGGTTTCTAACACGAAGGAAGATATAGAATGGAATTACACTGTGGCCTGGAACTAATTCTGGAGTACAGCCAGTCCCATGCAATCCATAAAAATTCCCATGTCAAAATGATGTGTCCTGTTGTTTGATGCCTTGATCAAGGTTTCTGAGTTTCTCATTTCCCTGACCATCCTCCACAGTAACAAACTCTACCCACAACAATCTAACTGCACTGCCACTGGAGTTCTGCTCAGGAATACTACTCCTTTGCAGTAGCAAATGTATAGCTAGTTCTGAAATGTATGCCTAGTTCTGTAGAGCTAGTTCTCTTCTAGATAAATTAGTCACTTGAAAATCTACCCTTCTCTAGTTTAAAACCATTGTCCCTTGTCCTTTCACTCCAGGCCTTTGGAAACAGCCCATTTCCAGGCTTTGGAGCAGCTCCCTTCAGGCACTGGCAGGTGCTTTAAGGTCTCCTGAAGCCTTCTCTTCTCCAGGCTGGACAATCCCAGCTCCCTCAGTCTTCCAGGAGAGCTGTTCCAGCCCCCTGAGCATCTCAACATCTGGTCTACCAAAACCTCCAAGTCATTTTCCACAGGGTTTCTTTCTATCAACTCATTCCCCAACCTGTACTGATAATGAGAATTGTTCCAACCCAGGTTGGTAGTTCCCAGGGTCCTCCTTTCAACCCTGTTAAAAATGGGTGTAATTTGTCCCTTCTGCCAGTCACTAGGGGCTTCACCTGACCACCAGAATTTTTCCAAGAGAATGGAGAGTGGTTTGGCAACTACACCAGCCAAAAAAATGTAGTGAAACTGGGAACATTATTGCCAAAAATTCCCTTTCACCTGCAACCACCTTACCAAGTTACAATCTTTCTTATAATTCTTTACTCATAATCCACTGATTAACTGAATACAATGAGGCAACAGTAATACTTAGCCTTCTTGTAAATAATCCTTAAATTACAGACTTCTTAATAACCATGTAGGTCTTCAGAAATTAATTTAACATCCCCTTGTAATATAGATTTCCCATCTGAACTGAAGGGAGATAATAAATTTCTGTTGTTATTCAGTTATTTGTTTAATTATTTTTCCATTTCCTTCAGCTATCTGCATGGGAGAATCAGAACAACAGTATGCCACAGCACATGGAATAAAGGTAGACTGCACAAGTGTCCTGCATTTTCAAAGCAACTCTCCTAATCTTCTGAAAAACCATGGAAAGGATGAGAAAAGCTAATGCCACATGATAACTTCTAAAGATTAAGTAATCTCTCTACTCCTGGTGGGATAAGGGTTCCTCCTTCCTTCAGCTGTAAGCTCCAGCCAGCAGATTGTAAGGTGATCACAACAAGAAAAGCAGCAAAGTGGACCTGGGATGGATCCTGGGATGGATCCTGGGATGGATCCTGGGATGGATCCTGGGATGGATCCTGGGATGGATCCTGGGATGGATGTGAACAACAACATACCTGCTTTCCTCTGGCTGGTGCACCAACCAAGGGGGAGGGATTAGATCCAGCAAGACAAGAATGCATCGTTAGAGACCTCCAGTTGTTAGAGACTGAATACATATGAGGGCTAATATTTTTGGGAGCCAAATTCCTATTAAAAACAATAGAAATTTGGGTGTACAAATCCCTTAGTCTCTGACCAGCCAACGCAATTCCTCTCCCCCCAGTCTCGAGCTGCTACCCATTGGTTAGCATCGCTGCTCGAGCTTTTCTGAAGGATTTGTTGCACAAAGAGAGAGACTTATTAAAAACAGAAAAGAATGTGTTGTGCCTCTGTAGCCAGAATCAGTTTTAAAAGTCTGTCGGCTGGATTTTCCCGAGTGCTCAAAAGATACAAACCACTTAGAAACCCAGATGAACCACCTAAGCTCAAGTAGATGGCTGGTTTTTCAGTGCCAGTGATTCAAAGGAGGTGTGTTTACTACTGCAACTGGCACAGCACTCTTCCAGAAGAGACCAGAAGAAAAAATCATGGTTTTATTAATATTTTTTTCCTTTCTAACCACTTTTCTCCATTATTTTTTTGGTTCAGAAACTATGATTCACTTTAGGATAACTTAATATAAACCCAAAATATTTTCATTTTCTTTCGTGATTGTCTTTTTCTATAAATAGCACTGAGCTATCAGAGAAACACTCTTGAGATCCCTCTTCTGCTTTCCTATTTCACTCTATAGTGACTAAAATACAAACTTTTTTTTGAGCCAACGAGGTGCAGTTCTTGTCTCTGTCCAAGGTGAATTTCACCCCAGGAGGACCAGCAGCTTATTTGTGACCAGATCCTGAACGACTGGTACAACCAGCTCTTCTATTAGCTTCTGTTTAAGTAATGTGACTTCAGCTAAGATATTTGTGCATTTGCCAGGAATGAAGGGGGGAATAAAGCAGCCCTTGAAAAACTTTCTCAAAGTGGCTAGAGGACAAGTCAGCTGATGAGTATGTTTATTGCTCTTAAATAATTTAGGAAGCAAAAGAGGGACCATTTGAGTGTTGGGAAACTTGTACTGAATAGACCAGACTGTAGGTAAATTGCTGGGTAGAGTTGTTTACATTGTATTTTGCCTGCTTTGTTGATGACTATCACAGAAAGATGTTTGCTTTGGTTTTTTTTCTGTTACAATTCTTTCTGAAATGAACAGAGACATCCATTGTCAACCCAGAATCCCAGGGTGTTAGCTGCCTGCCTGTCAGAAGCCCAAATCCATGGTATTACAGACATACTGCCAACCTTCAGCTAGTGATCCAGCCATTGCCCAATGCTCTTCATGGACACTAATAAAACTGAGGTGTGACTCAGACTAGATGGACCAGGAGTGGCTACTGGCTCTAGGGAAAGGCTGGGGGAACCAGATACAGGGGGAGTATTCTGGCCAACCTTCCTAATGGAGGTGGAATAAATCACATCAGCCCATTCTGTTTTGTTCCACATTTCTGGTGCACAGGTTGAGAACCAGATAGGATCTCAAGTGCAGGATTGTGACACGTTGCACAACACGCCATCAATGCTTTCAGCAGAAGAAAGTTCTGCAAAAACACATTACTGTGTGACTCGAACAAAAACTGGATTATTGCTTTGTTTTGAAAGGATTGACTGAAGCTCAGTTAGAAGTAAAATGATGGAGCCAGAAGGAACACTTCAAATTTGCAGGGCACCTGACTGTGAACTACAAAACCCTTCACAGGACAGGTTCCAGGAGTTGTCAGCTGCTCATCAGCTGTGAAATTGGTGGGATGGGATGAAATCAAAAGACAAGTTCTGCACCTCAGCAGGAAAACCAAGCACATAATGGCAGAGAAAAGCGAGTTAGCTACAAATCTGCAGAAAGCTCTTAGATACAACCATGTGCAAACTGAGTTAGCAGTAGCATTCTCTTACAGATATGGCATTTTAGGATAGATGATCAGTCCACGTGTCTTGGCAGTAGTGATGCCTCCAATCAAAAGCACAGTCTAGTTTTGAACTATACGTTTCAAAAATGATGTAGATAATTTGAAGGGTCCTGAGAAGAGCAACAAAAAAATAAACCAAACCAGAACACACCAGGTTGGAATATATGATCTAGGAAGAAAAGCTGAAAGATTTGGGTTTGTTTAGTCTAGAAAAGAGACTGAGGGAAGACATAAGTCTTCAAATATGCAAGATGCTGTTATAAATATGACAGTGATCAACTGTTCTTCATGCCCAGCAAGGTTAGAGAATAGTTTACAGTGAAGCAAAAGAAGATTTGTTAGCTACTGGGACAAAATAACTAACAAAAACAGCCATACACTGGAACAGCTCACTGAGAGTGGTCATGGAATCCTCATCACTGGAGTCCATTATGGAAAGGTTAGACAAATCACTGTCAAAAATAGTCCTTGGCTTGGCCATAAAACAGAGAGATGGTCTGGTCGCCTGAGCTCCCTCCCATCCTACACTTCCATGATTTACTAGGGAATCTGCAGTTTCTTGCACAAGCAACCCTTTTAGGGGTTTAACAAGTCACACTGACTAATATATTGCATGCACAAACCTCCATCCCGATGCCAACTATTTCAAACTCCATTTAAAACTTTACCACTGCAAAACCTGCTCTGTTCTAGCAGGGAAATCCAGGAAGCAGTACTCTGCAGGATTATCACACGAAGCGAGGAGCCAAGTCATTTCAAAAGACCTTTCAAAATCTCATGTGTGACCACAGGATAAGGTCAGGAAAGGCCAATGACATTTCTCTGTCAGAAAGTAAGAAAACCCCAACACAGATGGGGTTACCACAACCTGGCAAAAGCCATATAATAAATACATAAAATACACAGCAGTGACTGAAAGCTGCATGGAAATGGATTCAACATATTGTTACAGCAGGAATTCTCTGGTGTCCAGCATATCTTGAGGATAAAAAACAACAGCTAACAACCTGATGCGTTTCAGAAGCTTTCATTCTGAAGCTACAGGGGATGCTTATAACTGATGAACCACCCTTAATGAGTAAGGAATCCCCAAAACCTTAGAGCATTTGATTGGAATGTCACAGATCACAGGATCCCAGGATTTCAGGGGTTGGAAGGGACCCTGGAGATCTCCAAGTCCAACTCCCTGCCAGAGCAGGCCCATGGAATAGACAAAAAAAGAATGTTAAATGCTAGGACGAGTAGAGCTAAAATCTCTATCACTTGAGAGACATTACCATGTCCACAAAAAAATATGATTCAGAAATGTCCTTAAGCTTCTGAAGCCTCCCAAACCTCAGTGGTATCCAGGCAATTGCTGAACACTTCCATTGGTCAGAAAGATTCTCCTCAGAGGCATTTCACAAAAGCATCTGAAGGTATCCTGGGAGAATGTGAGCTACCTGCAAGACCAATTCATTAATACACAGGGTTGGAAGAAGCTCATTTTCTTGCTGAAATGTTTAATGCAACTTTCTGCAAAACATTTTTGGTTTAGGACATTTCTACATGCAGATTCTGTTGTGTTTTTTTTTTCAGAGATCCCATTCCTGCATTCCTTGCAAACCCAAAACACCCGCTGACATCATTAGGCAATGCACTGGCATCAGAAACAGAGGACTAAGCCAACAAGGTTGTGGGCAGCCAAAACTGCTGGAGACAGCTCGTCCTGGTTCAGTCCAACTAACTTTGGAAATCCCAGCTGGTTCACAAACTCTGATCCTCCTAGGGTCCTAGCAGACCCTGCTCCCTGGTGCAGCTGGCAGCTCTTTGAGAAGCTTTTCATGGTCAGTTAGATGGCCACGCTTGTTCCCTCCTCAAGCTAGGACCCAGAAATCCCTTCTCCTGGGCTTATTCCTGCTTCCTGGCCCAGCCCCACTCACATGCTCCCTGGCCACACTCCCGGAACCAATTCATATGCAATTGGGTACACATCCTGCTGGTGGAGAAGAGCTAGGAGGGACTGTCTTGAAAAGATTTAAAATCTTATTAATGAATACAATACGAACTTCAAAGTCCTACTGGGGAACAGTATTTGTGTAATGGCAAGAAAGAAAAACAAATGTATCTTGAATCCTGACACTACTAAAAGACAGCAGAGGGAAACACCCAGGGAGCCAGGATTTCAATCAACAATTGATTTGAGTACCCATTCTTGTAGTGGATGGAAGGAATCTGCTTGAGAGAAACGTAGGATGGAATAAAAACAGAGATCACAAAGGCAAAGGGCAAGGGTTGGGAAAAAGCCAGAGTGAATTATAACAAAGGCAGCTAAAACAAACTTGAACTCATGTTAGTTAAAATGGGGGGAAAAAAAACCCTTGTTAGTATTAGCTAAATAGGCCTCCTGTAAAGAGGCAATGAGCCCTTATTTTCTGTTATTTGTACTTTGCTTAATGAACTTTTTTCATCCTTTTACAATGCCTACATGTGACCACCATGTATATTTATATATATTATATTTTTATATATATGTATATATATAAAGTGCAGGGAAGCTGCCGATTTGGGACTAACTCTGCTCTCAATCTAGCAAAAGAATTTTGCCCATTAGCTTGCAAGGGATGGAGAAAATTAAGTCTTTGAAGCAAAACCTCTTCACATACTCAGGGTCAGATGCCCCCACATGAACCACCTCTCTGGTCATGACATGTTATAATCTACATTTCTGATTAAAAAAAAAAAATAAATAGATTTTTAGATACAACAGCTCTCATCCAGCTATTTACTGCTGAAGTTTGTGGATGTGTGTCCCCTTGGATGAACCCTGCGGAAAAGGCAGAATCACAAACACAAAGCTGTTCAGAAAATCCCTTTCATGTTGGGGGGACTACTATAAAACAAAAAACAATCCTTTTTCTTTTCTAGATTAGAGCCGGAAGATCAAGATTAGACTGTAGAGTTGGTTTCTCTGGGCACAGTACTGCACCAGACTTTTAACAGCAGCACACTCCTATCTGGTGAAGCAGGCAGGTAGAACCATGATTATTTTTTCCTTTGCTTTTCAGGCAATTATATTGTACAGGGAGAAAAGAGAGGATAGGTCAATATCCATATGACTAATATCTTTAATTTACTCAATTACAGGTCTGAGTTTTCTTTCTGCCAAACTGCCACTGACATCCAGGGACCAAATCTTGGTAATTCATTTTCCTAGACAGCATAACATTGGCACAAACCCTTCATCAGGCTTCCAGTCAGTGTCCCCTGATATTGGATGATGTTCAGAGATTGAACCCTCTGGACTATGGACATCATCCAATGGGAGAAATCCCATTTTCTAGTTTCCCTCCTGACTGCTTTGCAATTCAGCATCTTCTGCTACTCATTCTCCCCTCTACCTCATTAACATCAGCTTTCCTGCTTCAGAAGTGTACAGATAGCCCAAAGAAAGAAGCCAAGAGCTCTAAACACTTCCCATATTTCTCCGCTGTACTGTTTGGCACACAAAGAAAACAACTTTTGACACTCTGAGTGATTTTTGTCATGATGGAGAGAAAAGATTTGAAACTACATCTCCCATCAGGCATCACAAACTGATTCTGATGGTTCTGGAGACACTACCATTATCTGGCCACTAGATTATTCTCAGCAAAATTATTATTACAAGTGGATCAAAAATAATCACCTGAAAAATAGCTAAATATAAAATCTAACACAAGCACACACATGCATATAAATAATCAGTAGAAGTATTTTTATACTTCAACAGCCTCACTTTCTATGAACACATTTATTTTATGCTTAATTTCCCATTTCCAGGATATTTTTTTCTTCATTGCTATATTCACTTGCAACTCAATGAGTCCATGGAGCCCTCCTTGAAGTCTACAATGAATTGTGCAGCCAGAACAGATTGTTTCAATCTTAGCTTTTGACTTTACATTTGGCTTTTGAAAACAAAAATAAAACCAAACAAAAAACACACACATACAATCAAAAACAAAACACAACAACAAAAAAAAACCCAAGAAAAAAAAATAAAATCCAAGCAACCACAATAAACCCACCACTGTTTTCTTCAATCAGTTGATTAATTTCACAGAATTTCCAGGAATATGTAAGCCACATATCAAAACTTTGCAATTTCAAGTCCCATTTCGGGATCTGGAAGGGTCTGCAGTTAGTATTCATTGCAATTAGAGTACTTTATCATGCAGTGGAATCTATGTTCAATGGCATCAGAACGTGGAATCAGTTCAAGAGCAGTTTTACACAGATGAAGGCAAACTATTCATTTGCTAGTCGGAGCAAAATGGGCTTTGAGTGAAGCAATAAAGAAGATTTCACAAGCTCCTCAGCAAGCAGCTCCAATTCACCTTTTGCATCCTTGCCGAAATCGGCGGCAACTTTGTGGATGCCGGTGGAATCAAAGTGCTGCAGAGAGACTTGGGGCAGCCCTACCCCTTTAGAAACCCGGGGCAAAATTCCCCCTGACTTCAGATGCCATCCGTGGCAGTTCAGAGCCACAGCTCTGCTCTTGGTTGGCCCACTGACCTTTGTGACTTCGCACACGCTGCGCTTCCCGTTTGCCGCCTCTGAGGTAAACCCTCTGAGCTGGTGAAGGTTCCTGGCCTAAGGTATCATTTTCTTTGTTTACTGTCTGGCTGCATAGATGTCTGGCACAGATTTCAAAGTACAGTAGCTCCAAAATATGCTCGCTGCATATGTGCAGAAAGCCTGGGGTGGATTGCATCACGCATCCGAAAGTAAAATGATGTACCCAGCGCTCTCTGTATTACTGATGCTGTGCATGGAGCAGGTAATAAGACGTAGCCCTATCAGTAGAGTGGATTAGCAGTTGAACACCACTGAGTAAAGTGGATTTATCCCACAATGACATTGAGTAAATGAGTTCAGGATATTTTTCTTTATGTGTGCAAGAAAGAAACTTACGAAACGCTGGGAGAGATCAGCACGGTTCACCTAATCCAGTTTCCATCTGTGCCAAGATTCACAGCACATACAAGAAATCCTATACTGTACAGTTACTGAGTTACATTTCCTCCAGGTTTGCAGGGCTTGGCACTGTCAAACGCTCCAAACAAACTCCAAAGCACATTAAAAAATACCAAATTAATCTCGAGAAAACAAGTGTCTCAGAGCAATAAGAAAACTGTTATATCTTCTAGGGAGGTCCCTTACTGTATTGGCTGGACTGGCTTGAACTGAACTTGCTGAAGTCAAGTATTTAAGCAATATTTAGCTTATGTAACCTAGTGATACAGAATCACAGTGAAACTGCCCAAGTGAACCAAGACAGCAATGGGAAAACACAGCGAGTTAGATTCCAGCCTGCTTTTTATACATCCATCTCTGTCCAGCTTCAGTGGAACATTGTAATTACTCCTGCCTACACATACAGATTTGTCCCTTTTTCAGGTTTTATTACTGATTTTGGGCTCCAGGCTAACATTGCTTTATTAGAAACCCTTCTAAAAAGGCTGATGCAGCCGTGGCACAGAAGCAGTACTGGAGTCACAGTGAATCCTGCATTGGGATAGACCCTTGGGACTGGTGTCCCTTCTCAAGCCTGGAATTTCTCACAGGTCATAGGTGTTGGCAACTTAGGCACAGTAAGAAGCGAGTTCTGGCATGTTTGTTCCGGGCTAAGAGAACAAACAGAGAAGGTTTTGGGAGGAATAAGCAATTCCTCCTTTACTCTGGACAGGAGGTGCTGCTCTAAAACGAAATATCTGACCAACAAGGCTGAAATCTGGCTTTTATCCACTCCTATGGGACTCAAAACCATTATACAGTCTAAATAGCTGAATAAATTTCTTCCAAGTCAATTAATATCAACATCCTTGATCTTAAAGCATTACCTAATCATAGGTTATTATTACTGTCATTCAAGGACAGGCAAAAAGCTGGCGTAACTTTCCATAATCTCCATTACACATCTGAAGTTTGACAGAAACCAGCATGTGTCTGTGGGTGGACAAGCGTGGATTTCTGCAGGTAGGAAGGTTAATGCTTTTCAGTTTCCCTTATCTTTTGATCAGCTGATCCTAGAGAGGATTTCTAAAGCTTGCAGTTCAATTCTGGCTCCAAAACACAGCCAGCTTGCCCTCGCTGTTTGGCAAGAAACAGCAAAATTGTGTTAACAGTTTCTTTCAAGAATACATGTTAGTAACTGCCAAATGACAGTTGTAATGACCCTGATGGATTTCTCCCCTTAGGCCTTTTTTGTTTAGAACTCAGTTGCCACCCAAGCAGAAAAAGTTATTCTTTGCCATGAACTCTCCCATCACCCTAAGCTTTCTGCCCTGCCACCAGCACTATACCTTGTGAGGGTAAAGAAGCCACCTCCTGCCTAGCCAGGAGCTATTCCCAGCTGGGATTATAGATGCCAGAGCATACATTAAGGGCTTGAAGCAAAGCCTGCTGAAACACAGTCTTTCCATCGACTTCGACAGGCTTTTTGGTCAGGTCCTGTGTCTATTTTTATGCATTCACTCATTTTTTCCCTTGTTTGTTTAAAGAGCCACTTCTCTAAAATCCAGGCAGAGAAAAAAAGCTAATATTTTTGGTATTGTATGAGGGCAGTGGCTTAATCATAAGTTAAATTAAGAAGTGCCACTCTCTGAAGCCAGAAAGAAAGAGGCTAACTCTGCCATACCACCTGTGCACTGCTTCTCTGGCTCAGCACTGACCTTGGTTGACAAGAACATGTGCCTCAAGATTGCACCCAAGAGGAAAACTCATCACAACATGAACAATCACAGCAGAATGATAAACACCCACACTGCACAAGGAAGCTGCCAAACCCTCACAGCAGCCAGGATTCTCTCACTGCATCTGGAAGGAAAAATGCATGGACCAAAAAGAACATATATGTGTGTGTACAACCAGCATGTACATATGTGTTTACACACACTCTCTTGCTCCACTTGGTACCTAGAGCAGCAGGCTTTGTTTTGTAATAGGCATTAAAATCTTTCTGCTCCCTCATGACAGAGGCAACGAAGATTCTCTGATTCCCCATATGCAGTCACAGCAGAAGGTTGGGATGTCTTGCAGGGATTTAATCCTGCTGATCCATTTGCATACATTTCCCTCCCTTAACAAGATAACTGATGTGTTTAGCTCCGAGTAGCTTGGATTTCCTTTTAATAATTTATGATTACGTGCTCCCACAAGATCATCAAAGCTATGAGAAGGCCATAAAAAACACATTCGGTAGGAAACTAGTCTAACTGTGTTTCCTCTTAACTAATGGAAGAAACAATGGCTTTTAAATGTTACATGGATGATTTTCTTGCACATGTGGTCTTACGCAAGATCCCCGCTGTGGAAGTCTAAGGTTGGCAGACATCTTCAAAGACAAACTGAAGAGCCAAAACAAGTCTTTATAGCCTCAGATCTGCTCACAGGCACAGGTACTTGCACAAGAATTCATACAGAAATCACTTAAACCATGGAAGATCTGATACATTCGGTGTTAACAATCCCAGACTAAGCCTTTCTGCAAAAGTCTTTGAAACACAGAAACAGCCTGGTATGCCAAAGAAGACTGAAAACAATTCTTGCTTTCTTCTAGCATCTTTCATCTACAAGATTTGCCATCTCCTGCCATCTTTAGACATCCACTGACCAAGATCTGTGAAGTAGAAGTTACGGATTAAAGGTGCTTAGTTCCTCAGCATGAGAGGAACTTGTAGCACCACAAGCAAGATTGCAAGAAATCTGTTTTTTCTGACCCTGCACATCAACCACAGGAGATATGTATCACTCATGTATGGAGACAAGGAAAGGAGTTGTATCTCTGGTGAAATGTATGGACATTTTCTGACATATGGACTGTTCCTGGCTTGGATCAGAAGCAGTGTGAGGAGCAGGAAGGGGATTGTCCCCATGCACTGGGGAGGCCACAGCTGGAGGGTTCTGTCCAGTGCTGGGCACCTCCAGCCCAGAGAGAGCTGGAGGGGCTGGAGCCAGTGCAGAGGAGGGAACAGAGCTGGGGAAGGGCTGGGGAATCCATCTGCTGAGGAGCCAT